>JAXQQM020072473.1:0-26033 GCA_034641835.2 Pinus albicaulis | reverse complement strand
TCTGATGCAGGGGCATTAGGCCCAAGACACTTTTTGTACATAAATAAACCTTAAGGGGGGTCTCATGTTTTGGTTCCCCCTGTAAATATTCATAGTTGAGTTATTTTAGTTAATTTGAAGGGTTAACATTGTAACTACCCAAGTGATTTATGGGCGCTTGAAGAGATAGTCAGTTTCAGAAGTAAGGCTAGATTTAGGAGTCCAAGAGTCATCAAGGAAGTGAATCGATTGATTTCCAATATGTATAAAAATAAACCTCTTTGATAGAGTCGGGGGGCGCTGGACAGACCTGCACGAGCCTACACCTAGACCTGCCTGTACCTGCTAAGAGCTGCATGGGGGAAGAAGGCCATCAGATTGAAGATCTGGCCAGCAAGCGGGTGTAATTCAATCCATTGTGTAAATAAGAAATGTTTCAGTCTATTTGTGCCTTGTGGATTTAATTGATGTGTGAATGTATATCTGCTTTTCTTGAATAAGTTCTGTGTGAATATATGTATGCATCCTGATGGAGAATAATCGAAATCCGTGATGATTAAGAACCCGGCGATGGGATTAATGGTGCTCTGTATACAGTTAGCTGAATCGATTGTAAATACTGTCGACACTGTTGACAGTGGAGTGATATAGTCGTGAGTATATGCCATGAACAGAGGCATGGATTTAATCCATGCATAACGATAGGGGTGTTCATCGGACGAGCATTGTATAACGAGGAACGAGGTTGTAATGTGAATAAATAAAGTGTTGAGATTGTCGTGAGGAAGAGCGATTTTGCAGTCGTGTGGGGAGCCGGCGAATGGAACTGTGCTTGACGGAACCTTATGTGATATAAGTGGAACTTGGAGTAGGGAACCGTGACCAACGGAACAGTAATGGCGGTTTAGAGCTAAACGGTGGGTTTCATCGCATCACCTATCGTCGGCAAGCGGTATTTGAGGAATGGGGAGCGATTCCATAGATTGACTGACGCGTGTCCCCGAGCGACTTTGGAAAATTGCCTCCACTGCGCGCCATCGCGTGTTATTGTTCACGCAAGTAGCCCGTGCGATATCCATTGGATCAATTGGAGTGAGGCGACGTGATAACAACCGTCGAATGTGGAAGGCTCGTCAGCGCTAGGGCCCAGTTCTAAACTATATTAATTGGAACCTTTTAAACTAAGGTTTGCGGGGTTTTAATATAAGTATGTCCAGTGCCGTTGGTTGTTTAATAATTCCAATGACTTTGGAGAAGGCCGAAATATACACATTGATATATCGTGGCGTACGTATAATGTTTGAATTTGCATAGTGGGGGCCATATGAATTGTGATTCAGGCACATAGTTAAAAGACCGAGGTTTTAATATGGAAGCCTTACTATTTGGGTTCAATATAATATTCGTCTAAAGTATTCACTTATCAATTTCTATGAAATTGATAAGTAAATAAGAAAGAAGAAATTAATTAGTGAGACTGCGAGACCTTGGCTTGGAGATTTATTTAATTGGCCAGACCAAGAAAATAGAATAGAGAGTGAAAGCCAGATTGGGGAGATAATTCAGAAAGAAATATTGGATGCATTTAAAAACAGATTGAGGTTGGGACCAAGGTAAAGCGAGGCTATGGGTGGCCTTGCTGTCAAGTGGTATCAGAGCTAGAATTTAGTTAGCTCGTTGAAGAGTTTGTTTTTGAAATGCATATGTACTGAACAGGAAGGAATAGTTGATGTTTGAATCTGTTTAATAGAGAAAATTGCAGAATTGATTTGACATGCAGTGAAGGTCTCCAGATGAACAGAATCTGGATTTGAAGATAGAATATTGCAGCAGGTAGATGCAGTGCAGGTGAGGAGAGAAGGAACAAGATCATTCAGGGATCTTGAGAGGTAAGATGATGAGCCTTATTTTAACTCTGGTTGGAAGGTATTGTTTACAGAATACAGAGTGCAAGAAATTGAGGAAGACATCTCAGCAAAAGTAGATCACAAGCTTTGAGAGCAGTGATAGAAGAGTCCAGCAAGGGACTCTGAGTGAAGAAGAAAGAGTGTGGCAGAACCTGAAATAATTCCCAACCGAGGTTGGATGAAAGAAGAAAAGGGGTGTTCTTGAGAAAGTTGCAGAGTGAAGCCTAGAGAGCAAAGAGAGTGCTCAGAAGGTTCCAAAGAGAGGGGACCAGTAATTGACAAAGGCCGGAGCTCAGGAGAGAAGCTTGGTGAGGTAAGTTGCAGCAAGAGAGCTTGCTGTTGCAGAGGCTTAGTGCAACTTGTGAGTGAAGAACTCCTAGAGAAGAAAATGGCTACTGAGAGCCATAGAAGAGACTGTAGAGATTGCAGAGGTTCTGGGAGAAGCCACATCAGAAGAGTGAGTGAATATGCCAAAGCAAATGACATGAGGAAGAGTGTGAAATGGCAACCATTACAGATGAGGCTGAGGAAAAATAAGATTGCCTTGTTGAGAGAAGAACTCAGAGCAGCTGAGTTGAAAGAAGAAATTTCTTCTTGTGAAGCAGAACAGAGCACAGATGAAGAGTGGAGATCTGCAAGAGATCTTGTGGGACATGGTGAAGACTTGAGGCAACAAGAAGCTTGTCTTGCTGAAGAGGAAGTCATTGAGGAATTCCTGAGTTATTGGACAAGTCCAGATGATGTGAGGGCTTGTGTTCTTGAGTCTGACAAATGTGAAGTGATGAAAGACTCCACAGAGGAAGAAGAACCCAGAGTTCTTGAGGAAAATATGGAAATTGAAGATTCCATGCACAGACCTATTCAAGAAGAAGTGCTTGAGGATGAGCAGATGAATGAAGATGAGACAACCATGTCTCATATGCAGGAAAAGATTGTTGCTATTGGTAGCAAAGAAGAATTGGCTTGTTCGAATAGCCAAGGGAAGATTAAAGAGAAGACTGTATGGCAGACTATTGGGGCTGCTACAGCAGTGGAGAACCAGAGTTTCACTCTGACAGAAGATGAAGATACAGTGGCTAGAGAAATTGATTTGATTGTTGGAGTCAACCAAGAAAAAGGAAGGAAATTGCGGAAGATTTCCAAGGCAGAAGAAGAAGATGTTGAACCTGAGTTGCAGCATGGAGAAGATTTTTTTGGCCAAAGGAGATGGCGAGAATGTTTGCTGAAGATATTCAGAAAAGAAGGTGAAATTCCAGAGCAGCAGCTTGGAGTGTTGCTAGAGAGAGTGCTGAAACAACAAGCTAAAGTGTTGGCAGCAGAGGAGCATAAGTTTTACTATTGTAGAGAGGGAATGGATGATAGGGTGGCGAATAGGGCAGCAGTAAGAACTGAAGAAACAATAATGCAGAAAACAAAAGTAAGTGTCCAGTAGTCAGAGGAAATATTAGACAGAGAAATAGAATTTGTAAGAAGTCTGATGCAGAAGATGCCTCAGAAAAGGGCAGCAGTGAGGAAACAAGGAAGTAGCAACACAAGTAAAGAAGACAGGGGATGCAAAGGCACAGCCTATGGAAAGCTATAGCATAAAGTTTGGAAGCCAGGAGGAATGCGAAAGGAGAATGCTACAACAAATAACCAGTTGTAGAATGAAGTATGGGATCCAGGCAGACAAAAAAATAAAAATAAAGCACATGATCAAGAGATCATGAATCATTTGAACCTGGGGAGTCTGATGTAGGGGCATTAGGCCCAAGACACTTTTTGTACATAAATAAACCTTAAGGGGGCTCTCATGTTTTGGTTCCCCGTGCAAATATTCATATTTGAGTTATTTTAGTTAATTTGAAGGGTTAACATTGTAACTGCCCGAATGATTTATGGGCGCCTGAAGAGATAGTCAGTTTCAGAAGTAAGGCTAGCTTTAGGAGTCCAAGAGTCATCAAGGAAGTGAATTGATTGATTTCCAATATGTATAAAAATAAACCTCTGTGATAGAGTCGGGGGGCACTGCACAGACCTGCACGAACCTGCACCTAGACCTACCTGTACCTGCTGAGAGCTGCATGGGGGAAGAAGGCCATCAGATTGAAGATCTGGCCAGCCAACGGGTGTAATTCAATTCATTGTGTAAATAAGAAATGTTTCAGTCTATTTGTGCCTTGTGGATTTAATTTATGTGTGAATGTATATCTGCTTTTCTTGAATAAGTTCTATGTGAATATATGTATGCATCCTGATGGAGAATAATCGAAATCCGTGATGATTAAGAACCCGGTGATGGGATTAATGGTGCTCTATATACAGTTAGTGGAATCGATTGTAAATACTGTCGACACTGTTGACAGTGGAGTGATATAGTCGTGAGTATATGCCACAAACAGAGGCATGGCTTTAATCCACGCATAACGATAGCGGTGTTCATCAGATGAGCACTATATAATGAGGAACGAGGTTGTAATGTGAAGAAATACAGTGTTGAGATTGTAGCGAGGAAGAGAAATTTTGCATTCGTGTGGGGAGCCAGTGAATTGAACTGTGCTTGACGGAACCTTGCGCGATATAAGTGGAACCTGGAGTAGGGAACCATGACCGAAGGAACAGTAACAGCGGTTTAGAGCTAAACGGTGGGTTTCATCGCACCACCTATCATCGGCAAGTGGTATTTGAGGAATGGGGAGCGATTCCATAGATTGACCGACGCATGTCCCCGAGCGACTTTGGAAAACCGCCTCCATTGCGCGCCATCGCGCGTTATTGTTCGCGCAAGTAGCCCATGCGATATATGTTGGATCAATTGGAGTGAGGCGATGTGATAACAGCCATCGGATGTGAAAGGCTCGTCAGCGCTAGGGCCCAGTTCTAAACTATATTAATTGGAACCTTTTAAACTAAGGTTTGCGGGGTTTTAATATAAGTATGTTCGGTGCCGTTGGTTGTTTAATTCTTCCAATGACTTTGGAGAAGGTCAAAATATACACATTTATATATCGTGGCATGTGTATAATGTTTGAATTTGTGTAGTGGGGGCCATACAAATTGTGATTCAGGCGCGTATTTAAAAGACCGAGGTTTTAATATGGGAGCCTTACTATTTGGGTTCAATATAATATTCGTCTAAAGTATTCACTTATCAATTTCTATGAAATTTGTTACACCATTTTTTGGTCATCTAACTTATTATCATTAGATGGACCCAAGTACACCATGTAAGACCAGTTTTACCCTAAGTAAAACCGCTTTCACTATGTTAAAACAGGAAACCCCAAAAGGAAATATTGAACAAACCCATATTTGTTTGATTTTCCTCATGGAATAATTAATTAAATCATAATTTAATTATTATTCCCAGTCATGTTTAACCCAAAATCAAAGAAATTAATTAGATAAACCTTTATTTATCTTATTATTTTCTAGGAATAATTATTTAAATCTTATTTAGATAATATTCCTTGTTAAATATGACCAAATCACCCACAAATACTTAAATAAATCATTATTTATTTAATTATCCTTCAACCACTTCCTTAAAAAAGATAAATAAATCATTTATTTATTTATTATTAACAAATAAAGGGATTTGACCCAAGTCAAATACTTTTTCCCTCCAACAAATATAATAAAATATTCCATAAAAGGTGGATCTAGATTTGGTTAAAATTATTTTAATCATGCACCAAGATCTAGAATGACCCAATATTTTGTTATAAATAGGAGGGTTCTTCCCCATCATTCCTCACCTTTTGTTGCCTACTAGATCACTCTGGATCTATACACTTGGTCTCATTTTTCATCATTTTGCTCCCATTGAGCTTCATTTTTGCATTGGGTTTTCTACACCTACAAGAGAGAGAAAGCTTAGATCTGAAGTGCTGAGGACTACAAAGAACCCATCCCATTGAGGAGAGATGGATACACCTTCTTGTTTTCCTCCCAGGTGCCCTGTAATATAAAAATTCTTTCAAAAAATTGTGTTCTTGTCTTGTCTGTTGGATGCATGGAGCAAACCCTTTATTTTACTGCTTAATGTCTTTCCATACATAGATCTGGTGTTTTGCAGCGATTTTCTTGTCTAAATAATCGCAGATCTGAAGATATTGGCAGCCACTTTTGTTGTTAGGGCTATTAGTTATGCGTAGCTAAAGTGGTCCTTTTTCGTACACTTCGACAAAGGATTCATACTAACAAATAGCGACTCCACACGGGTTTTAAATTACGACCGCTGTCGTTTTTCATATTCCTGCATATCCAGCTACTTCAGACCCTAGGGTTTCTTTTCAGCTGTTTATTTTTCCTATTTTTATGTTGTTTTTCTCACATAAAACCCTAAAACATTAAAATTTCTAACTTCCTTGTGTTTCTGGCCCTATTGCGCAGGTAAGCGACACCAGCCGCATGGCCCAGACGACAACACAAAATCTGCCTTGAGACAACGAGGTGGGAGTCACATGCACAGCCACTGAACCTGCGACCCTGGACCTCAGTCCTTCTTTGTTTCCTCATTTGCCTAAATGGTCAGCTATGACACCATTTTCAGCATTTTTTCTGCAATTTTTCTGGGTTTTTTTGCAGCTTCTGTCAGGGTCCTCCAGCCTCTGTCTCAGCCTGTTTTGACCAAGTTCTGCTCTATTTTTACTCATCTAAGTGGGAACCTAGCCCCTTAGGGCTTTAGTACCCTCCACTTTTTGTGGAAGAGTTTTAAGCTGTTTCAGCCATATGTTTTTCAGAGCTTCAGCCTCCTTTTTCCAGATCTGTTACCTCCCTTTCAGATCCTTTGAAATCAGCCTTTCTTCCTTTCAAATCACCTCATGTCGTTTTGTTTGGACCTCTTTTGAAGGCCTCCGCCTTGCACCCTCCGGTTTTTTGCTGATTTCCTTCCTTTTTCCAGCCACCTTGCCTCTGTCTTTTGGCTGTGATATGCACCTCTTTTCAGCAGCTTTGTCCTCTAGATCTCTGTCCCCTTTGACCTTAGATCTATTGGCCCCCTTCTCCGTGTGTTTTACATAGTTTTTCCCTTTCTTTTCAGCATAGTTTTGAGAGACCCACCTTCTTGGGTTAGATAGATGCACAAGTAGCTGTTATTTTTCTGTTATTTCAGCATTATATTCTGTTCTCTGTAGGTTTATTTTCAGCTACGCAGCACACTTTTTCTTGCTCTCAAAATGGAAAGGGTTTAAAAATTAAAATTAACGCACGCCACACACTGACCCTAAGCGAAGAAGCGCCTGGTTAACACCGCATGGCAAAGACTCTAAAATCAATTGTCACTGCACCTTATCTGCCCTTGACATTACTTGATTCTGTCCCTTTTTGCCCATGTCGGTTTCCTTCTTCCTGTCATCATTGCGCCCCCAAGGCGCCTTTCCCGGAGACTTCTTGGCCTTCACCCTCAGTTTCCGGTTGATCGACCTGCTCCGCACCGCCGTCGTCGAGCCAGTCCACCTTCGAGTTTGCACTCCGACTCCTCCCCTGATTCATCGGGTCCTCCTTCTCCTCCTGGTTCTCCCCCTGTCACCTTCACTATGTCTGGTCCAGGGCCTAACGCTAGCGGTTCTCCTGGCCCCAATGCCGGCCCTACTACTAGCGGAACCGCCACAGGAACTACCCCGGCCACCCCTGTGCTGCCGTACATTGCAGGCCTCAGCCTCCCCGATTTCCATCAGTTGATCAATGACCCCATTCACCACAATGCTAATTGGCCTGCTATGCCAACCAAGCTCCCCTCGGATATCCCTAAGTTTGAGGGCCTTAATGGCGAATATCCAACCAATCACGTCCGATCTTTCCACATGTGGTGTTCCTCCAATTCCATTACCGATGACTCCATCCATCTTCGTTTGTTCCAACGCACGCTTACCGGCGAAGCTTCTAAATGGTATGTTGAACAAGCCACCTCTACCCATACCACCTTTGAGACTCTTGCCCAAGCCTTTTTGTCGTACTTCCAACTCCCTCTCTGATACGATACTGGCACGGAGCTCTTGACTTCCTTTAAGCAAGCCTCTTTAACACGCCTTTCCGCCCATGTTCAAGAATGGCGACGAAGACGGAGCTTATGTCGAGCCCCTCCCTTCGAAGATCGGGTTTACATGGACTAGTTCCTGCACACCCTTCCCACTCCTATCGGCAAAGATGTCGCCTCTCATTTTCCTCAAACTGAAGAAGCCGCCCTCCAAATAGCCTTGAAATATGACCTGATCTACGCTCCAATGCGTTTATGTTGCCCGTTCTTCCCGACTTGTCCCAGACTTTGAGTGGCGCTAACGCCCGAGGCATCTCGTACGTAGACGGTATCGTTGGAGCCCTTTCCCATCCATCTGCATTCAACCTCCTATGGGCTATGGTCTCCCTCGAGGAGGGCCGGCTCCTCCGACACTCTTCCCCCTCCGGTAGCATGTATCGGATCAGGCATGCCTCCTCCTTTTTCCCAACCTCCTGCTTACCCCAATGTTGCCCAACCCACCCATTACCCTTATCCGCAGCCTGGTGCGCCACCTCCTCCAGCATATACGCTTCCTCCTCCCTTGCCTCCTCAACCCCAGCACCAGCACCTACAGCCCCCTCCAGGGCAAGTATTTGCACAGCAGGGCGCGACTAATCCCCCTTCTTCTCAAAGAAGGCGGAGAGGCAACCAAAACCAATCTGCCCCTGGTACCTGAGGACCCAATTCTGGTGTGGACCCTAACATTGGCAACCAGCAACAGGGCATTCAGCCCAAGCCGGATAGGCCGCTTCGCACAAACAAGCCCTGTTCGTGTTGCGGTGTTTATGGTCATTACACCCACGATTATCCCCTCTTACCCCATATGCGGCAGATGTGGGAGTCTCAAGCCACATTGCGCGGACAACACGCCTCCCCTCATGCTCCTCCTAATGTGGCCACTACCCAGCCAGCTGTGTTTACTGATCCTTTCCCTCAACAAGGATTCGTGGTTACCCAACCTCCTGACAGCCAGGTAGCCGCCCCCCCTTCCATTTCTGGTTCCTCTGATTACCAGATCCTTATGATGCACTCTGATCCTACCCCATCCGTCGATCTTCACCTTCAAACTCGGTCTCGTCAGTACCCCAAGCCTCCTGCTCAGTCTGCCCCCGAGCCTCCCTCTTCAGGTTCTACAGAGCCTCTTTCGACATCCAGTGGTCCCTTACATGTCCCTCAACCCAAAGTTGAGGTCCCTACCAAGATCCCTAAGGGACCATTACGTCGAAATGCTGCTTCTGGTCGAGCTGCTCATTCGTATAGCATAGTAGATGATCTGGCGCAGTCTCCTGCTGCCATTTCCACACTGGAACTCCTCCAGTCGTGCCCTTCCCAAAAGAAGGCTCTATTATCTGCCGTGGGCGCTGTAGATCCTGCTGATGACCAAATGATTATTTTTGACGCCACTCAATCGGACCATCCTCCCCTCCCTCCTTCCATCGCCTTCCAAATCCCAGTCAAAATCCGGAACGCCAACGTGTCCCGGTGCATAATTGATGAGGGGGCATCCACATGCGTGATGTCCGCTTCGGTTTGGAAGCAACTCGGATCTCCTGAGCTGGCCCCTTCCACGATCACCCTTCGAGCGTGGGATGGTCATGCCTCCCAGCCCATTGGCCTGTTTTGTAATTGTCCTATCACCCTCGCCGGTAAGACTATTTGCGTTGACGTCGAAGTCATCGACGCCCCGCTAGATTACAACATTCTATTGGGGCGAAGCTACACCTATGCTATGTCTGTTGTCCCATCCGCGGTCTTTCACAAGATGTCTTTCCCCCATAATGGAAAGATAGTCACCATTGACCAGTTGACATATCATGAGCCAAAATCTCAGACCTCCCCTGAGACGACTATCTCTTCTGTAGCCAACAAGCAAACCGTTGATTCCTTGACTAGTGTCTCCCCCGGCGTTTACAAAGATTCCTCCCTGCTTGGAACTTTCCCTAACCTTCCTCCCCCTCCCATCACTGATCCCAGCTCCTCGAATGTTTGCATGATGCAATCGTCTCAGGTTGCCCGTAAGCGGCCTGCCTCGGCTAGTCAGCAACCTCCCCCTCGCCCTCCGCAACCCGCTCCTAGCCATTCATCTCAGCCAGCCGGACCTCCTCCTCCTGGCCCTCCCCCTACAGCTGGTATCCCGGAACCTCTTTATCCTCCCGGATCGGTTCCTCCTGGCCTCAACCATCTCGAAGTCGTCCCTCCTGGTCATTTCCCTGCTGGGCAGATCCCTTTCCTAGCTCCCCCTCCCAGAGTATATTCTGTCCCCATCATGGCCACCCTCTCTCTCCCTAACTTGACCTTGGGCATTCCGGTCTGGTACCTTGATCCCCCAGCCGCCAGCCCTCCTGGTCACCCCAAACCTTACATGGCTTTGACACCGGTTCAACCGGTCCCCCTCACTTCCTCCATTGCCACTGTGCCCCCAACACCTCCACAGGACCCTTCTCCTGTTGTGACGGCTCCCGGGAAGAAAGGCAAAGCCCGCAAGGGGGCACCCAAAGACAAGCCCACCACGACTGACTCGGCTCCTCCTCCGCCCGCGAAGCCTTGTGCATTATGTGATGTCACCGGTCATGCCACCCATGCTTGTCCTGAGTTACCCCGTATTCAACCCATGGTGAAAGTCGCGTTCCCCGAGTCTACGGTCCCTGAAGCCTCCACTCCTTCTTCGTCCGTAACCAAGAACCCCAAGACTCTCCACACCAACAAACCCTGTGCTTTGTGCAGCATCCATGGCCATTACTCTCACCATTGTCCTCACCTGACACATTACTGCGCCTCTTTAGAGGTGATCCGCGAGTATGAGGTTGAACAAAATCAATCCGCCTCTCCCATCCTCGCGCAGTATGCTTCAGGCCAACCTGAGGATCCCCCCGCTCCCATCGACATTCCCCCCCCTAATGTTCCGATGACGGAGTCTACTGTAACCATCCTTTACCTATCTTCCTCTGCGAGACACTCGGAGCCTAGCCCGTCTGTATCCTCCCCTGTCGTGTCCCTTGATCACCCTCATACCCGAGATCACTCCACTTATGTCTCCGTTGACCTCCACAGCCCGAGTCCTCCCCATGCTCCCGATAGCCCTCATACACCACCCTGTCTAAGTCTTGGTCATCCTGCCCCTTGCACTCCCTCCTGCGGTTGCCGCCCGATGACTTCTGTACACTCATGCTGCCATCATTTCCTTTCATCCCCTCATTTATTGTCTTGTCACACCATTCTGCAGGACCCCCCTGTCCACACCCTTTATCGGTTACGCCGATGGTGCAAGTCGCTACTCCAGGAATCTAGCCTCGACAGGTTGGGCCATCTTCACCCCCTTGCATTCCCTTGTTCTTTCTAATGGGGTATGCATTGGATATGCCACCAACAATCAGGCCGAATATGATGCAGTGCGGGGCCTATTAGCTGATGCCCTCTTTCATCGCATCCTCCATCTGCACGTTCGTTTGGATTCCCTGCTTCTTGTAATGCAACTCAATGGTGTTTATCGTGTGCATAACCATGTGCTATTTAGACGCTATTTACGAGTGAAAATCTTAATACGTGCATTTGAAACCATAACTTTCAACCATGTACCTCGAGAACAGAATCACTATGTAGATAGTATTGCAAACCATGTTCTAGATTGGCATTTATCACACACATTTCATACAAGACAATAAAATTAAATCAACCATTAAAACACGATGCATATCCATAATATGTGTCGCAAAACATGTGTTTAGAGTTCATCTACTCTGATACATACGACATGCCCATAGCATGTTACAAACAAAAACCCAAAACTGGGGGCACCACCTGCCCCTACATACATCATAAGGGGCACCACATGCCCCTACCACTAATCACTATCTGGAGGCTCCTGGGCCAATGGCTCTGCCCCTACAGCATGTAGATCATGCATAGCCTGACCAGCCATCGCCATGTGCCGCATGACACCTCGCCACTCCGAGGGGAGACCAACACATGGCTCTATGAACTGGTCGTCTAAGTCCTGCCACCCGCGCTCTGATACTCCGGTCAACACCCTTTCGCATCTGCGACGGATGTCCTCCAGCAGGGCGGCTGCATCCTCATTCTGCGCCGCTCTTGACCCACTTGGACCTGTAGCTTCAGACGCTGCCGGTCGTCCCATATATCCGGCCGGTTTTACCGGAGCTATATCTGCATACCAAAAGTCCATGAATCAGTATCATCAATTACTATTCAAAAACTTTAACATGCCCACACAAGAATAGCAATTTGTCACTTACCATCGGGCCCCCAGACTCGACCAGGCGGAAGTGGCAGATCCGGATCCCCACAGTAGCTCATCCCACTATAAGGGTAGTCGTCTATGTACAGCGGCATCTGATCCCAATGGGCAAAAAATTCCGGTCGAAACACCCGCCCGACCGCCCCTCCTCCTCCTCTGCACAGTAGCCGTCCCCAACGGCGCATCCTGGGCTCCCTCGGGCCCCCATCTGGAAGCTGTACACGAGGCCTCAAGGTCGGGATCTTCTCAAAGAAGAAGGCGCACAACAAAGTCCCATATGAGCAGTCATGATTCACCTGCCGCCTGCATAGCGACAACTGTCGCTTTAGCGACACCAATAACATCTGGGCCCACCCATAGTAGGTCCCACTCAACACACTTTCCACTATCATCATCTGCACCCCAGTGATGTGATGGAACGCCTGGATGCCCAGAATTCGCAGCACAGCTGCGTCCACTGCACGGGTTTCTAGCCTCTCTAGATCCTCGATCGGTATTCGAGTCCCCTTGACTTGGAGACCCGGTCGACAATGGCGTTCCACGAACTCCATGATATGCCGCCCCCGCGGCAACACTGGCTGTGTGTTTCCCCCCATCCCCAGTGGCGGGAGACCAGTCAGGAAGTACACATCCTGGACCGTCAGCTCGATCCTGTGCCCCTGCACTACAAAGATCTCCTGATCTGGATCCCAGTAACTGATAATCCGGGCCAGTAACGGTTCCCCTGCTCTCATCAACGGGTTCTCCAAAAACTTGAGAACCCCAAATCTGGCCAAAACACGGCGGACGCCCTGATCCGCCTGGATCTCTGTCCGTAGTGTCCCCAGATCTCTCTCTCTCCAGTTGACCCGTAACTCTGCCATACCTGCACAAACACATCATTTTTTTCAGCGTACAGATCGGGAAAACCATAACGAAACACCAAAACC
Organism: Pinus albicaulis; assembly: GCA_034641835.2. Classification (NCBI taxonomy): domain Eukaryota; kingdom Viridiplantae; phylum Streptophyta; class Pinopsida; order Pinales; family Pinaceae; genus Pinus; species Pinus albicaulis. The sequence goes on along the minus strand of JAXQQM020072473.1, from coordinate 12,983 downwards.
CAACTTCCAGCCATAAAACAGCACCAAAACCCCCTCATCTCCCAGGTCGCAGTTTTCTGCTCTTTTCTGGACCAGGTCGCACTTTTTGCCCTGATACCTGCGTCCTAGGTCACACTTTTTTCCCCAAAAAGTGCGACCCGGCTGTAGAGATGAAGGAGGGACTGTTCCTGGATTTTTGGGCCCTAAACTGAAAAAGTAATCCATCAAAATACAAGAGAACAGTTAGACCTCCTACCTGCAACTAACGGATCGCGATTCCAACGGTCAGTTTGTCCGCTACATTCGCCGCAAGATTTAGGGCCTTCTCTCCTCTCTACATTCACCACAGCAACAATAGAAAATGAGTGATTTTGGAGGGAAAACTGCCTTATTAAAAGAGAACCCCTGTTTCTTCTTTCGACTGCTGTGACCACACTGTAGCCCCGTTTGACGAACCATCTACGTCGTTGGAAAGCTCTCACCGAGCCCTCAAATGGGTATCTGTTAGTTTTTTGAGATCTAACACTCCACCAGGACACATTTTGTCCAAGAAGGGTCACTTCACCCCTCCTTAAAATAGAATTTCCTCACTTACGACACTTGTAATCAGGGCACTATCTTGCCTCCTTACTTGTTTTCGTTCGTGTTGATTTTCGTCTTGAGTTCCCATCATGTACTCATGTTTCCGCGATCCCCCATTGGGGCCTTTACTGTGTGGCAACACCATTGAGTCGCCCTTGTTTAGAGCATCCAAGTTGAGTCATCATTCCCTCCATGGAGTCTATACCAAATCCCTTTGTACCCCACTATAGCCCTCCATACGTCATTGATTGGTATCTCTCTTGTGTCGCACATTATGACCTTCAGTTCCACTATCCCCCATCCCTGATGATGTTGTGTCAGTCGCTGCCATGTCATTCATGCCCTTTATGCTCTAGCAAGGGAAGTCGTCCATTAGCTACTCAGTCCTTTCCACTTCACTATCATCATTAGTGTCAGTCTGTCCATCGCTCTACTCTTTTCTCTCGTGCCTTAGTTGAGGATCTCTCATTGCCTCAACTATGGCGGACCTCCTTCTGTCGACATCAGCTCATTTATTCCAGAAGCCAGGTCTAGAGGGCGGTGTACCTTGGTTCCAGCTTTCACTCCTGTTCGGGGCCTCGGATCAGGCAATGGGATATCTCCTTTCCCGTTGGCTTGATTGTTTCTCCAGCTTCTTCAGCATGATCGAGATTCGTATACTTGATGGTCCAGTGATCCAGCAGCCGCTCTTGATGATTCCCGGGTGTGTGTGAGATGTTTCAACCCTCATGAGGGGGTGGCCCTGCAGGTAGCCCCCCACATGCCCGGATGACCTCTTCTTTGCAGCCTTCGATGCAGCTCCAGATATTTGATGATGTTGGCCATAGCCACTTGCAACGCCTCTTCGATTTGCATGTATCAGTCAGATTTTGTGAGCCCTTCCCCATTTGCAGGGGGCATTTCGGTTGTATTTGTATCTCATGTACTCAGATATTATTGTACAAGTCCTGGCTGTTATCCCAGGCACAGCATGTATGTGGGATTCCTCATTGTATTTTTATCTGGCTCATGATTATGCCAGCTATATTTTATGGTTCGGTCCCTTGTTTACTGGACACACTATTCTTTTGTACTTTGTCTCGGCGGGCATAGGTATGCCTCCCTCGCCGCCTTCAGCACAGGTACCCTCTCATAAAAAGAGACTTGTCGCACCTGCGAGTCTCGTCTCCTCAGGGTCTAGTCCTTCAGCACACTATCTACCACACCTTTCTCTCTCTGACACCTCTTTTGTTGTCTAGTGATTGTGTTCTTACAACGTACTTCGGTCATACGATTTGCTCCTGACACTCGCACGCTGGGGGGCAATTTGTTACACCATTTTTTGGTCATCTAACCTATTATCATTAGATGGACCCAAGTACACCATGTAAGACCAATTTTACCCTAAGTAAAATTGCCTTCACTATGTTAAAGCAGGAAACCCCAAAAGGAAATATTAAACAAACCTATATTTGTTTGATTTTCCTCATGGAATAATTAATTAAACCATAATTTAATTATTATTCCCGGTCATGTTTAACCCAAAAACAAAGAAATTAATTAGATAAACCTTTATTTATCTTATTATTTTCTAGGAATAATTATTTAAATCTTATTTAGATAATATTCCTTGTTAAATATGACCAAATCACCCACAAATAATTAAATAAATCATTATTTATTTGATTATCTTCCAACCACTTCCTTAAAAAGATAAATAAATCATTTATTTATTTATTTTTGACTAATCAAGGGATTTGACCCAAGTCAATGACCCTTTCCCTCCAACAAATATAATAAAGTATTCCATAAAAGGTGGATCTAGATTTGGTTAACATTATTTTAATCATGCACCAAGATCTAGAATGACCCAATATTTTGTTATAAATAGGAGGGTTTTCCCCATCATTATTTACCTTTTTGTTGCCTATTAGATCACTCTGGATCTATACACTTGGTCTCATTTCTACCATTTTGCTCCCATTGAGCTCTATCTTCTACATTGGGTTTTCTACATCTACAAGAGAGAGAAAGCTTAGATCTGAAGTGTTGAGGACTACAAAGAACCCATCCCATTGAGGAGAGCTGGATACACCTTCTTGTTTTCCTCCCAGGTGCCCTGTAATATAAAAATTCTTTCAAAAAATTGTGTTCTTGTCTTATCTGTTGGATGCATGGAGTAAACCCTTTATTTTACTGCTTAATGTCTTTCCACACATAGATCTGGTGTTTTGCAGCTATTTTCTTGTCTAACTAATCGCAGATCTGAAGATATTGGCAGCCACTTTTGTTGTTAGGGCTATTAGTTATGCGTAGCTAAAGTGGTCCTTTTTCGTACACTTCGACAAAGGATTCATACTAACAAAATTGATAAGTAAATAAGAAAGAAGAAATTAAGTATTGAGACTGCGAGACCTTGGCTTAGAGATTTATTTAATTGGCCAGACCAAGAAAATAGAACAGAGAGTGAAAGCTAGATTGGGGAGATAATTCAGAAAGAAATATTGGATGCATTTACACATAGATTGAGGTTGGGACCAAGGTAGATCGGGGCCATGGGTGGCCTCGCTGTCATCTTCCCTGGGACGGAAATCATAAAAGTTTATACATGGTTGCTGATGGTGGAAAATGGTCAGATGCATATTAAGGCTAAATCATTCACCTAGCGAGTCTAGTGTCGAAGAATCCAAGGTTCATATTTTCATGTCGACTCAACTTTTCAAGAACCGATAGTTTGAATAGACTTCTTTGTGACATAATTGTCGTCGAGATGAGTTATATTGCAAGAAAAAATCCCAGGTATGCTCCTATGGATCGATCTAAAATCCATGTATTTCCAAATCCTATGCCTTATGTTGATTGGTTTACACATCTTCCCATATTCAAAGATGAAAATAAAGATGATGTTGATCTGCATTTAGTAAAGTTTTATGTACATGTATGTAGACTTAGAGTTGAGTTTCTTGAAGGTTGTATCATGAAATTTTTAATGGCTACTCTTGAAGATAAATCTAGGGTATGGTATGAAGGGTTAGCAGAAGGAAGCTTATGTTCTCTTAAATATTTCCATAAGATATTTTCCAAACATTATGTGAAGTCCAATATTTCTTTATCTCTCTTACAAAGATATTGTTATTATAGTGAAGGTTTTATTGCATACCTTGAGGGTATTGATGATATCAAATGCATGAATTAGGGAGATATAATTGAAGCCTTCTATAAATTCTCCCTTCAACAACAATTTGAAGAAGCTAGTCACTTTGATACACAAGATCATATTCAACATACAATGGCTTTCCCTTTTCTTGAACATGAAATAATTTTTCATCTTGATAGTCAAATGAAACCACATGAAATAAATCAACAGTCTGATGAAAATTTATATGCTCATTTTCTTGAGATTAAAGAAGATATTCAACATCGTTGTGAATCTTTAGGAGGGAAAGAAGAAAATTATTATTTCATTGAAATAAAACAAAGAGTAATTTCTCCTTTGACTGAAGAAGAAATAAATCAGATTCTAAATTTGCAAATCCATATTCCATCCATTAAGAATGATGATGTTATTATATAACCTTGCCAGTTTCTAAGCGATTATGAAGAGGAGATTAGTGATAAAGAATAAGTTGTTTTAGAGCACCTTGCAGATACAAATCTTTTTTAAGGTTCATAAAACGAAAAGTTAGCTAATGAAAAGGAATTTCTCTCGAATCCCATAGATGTGGACACTTATGATGTTAAAAATATTATGGAGGATTCTTTTTCTAATTTTTTATAGCTATATGGGAATAATTATTACTTGTATCCTTTTGTTGATCCACAAAAGGTAATGCTTCATGATTTTTAAGATCCCTTGGGTAGTCTTTTGCAAGAATTGGAGAAGATGAAAGTTGTCTTTTTTGCCAGCATAAGTCTTGGTTTCAGTTTTTATTATGAGTTGCCTACATATACATCGTTCCACCTGCTCAAGGAAAGTGAGAGTAGAATTCAAGTAAGTAGCCATCTGTTGGATTGGTTACACTGGAAGGATCACTTCATGTTATTGTACGTATGTCTTCAGCAGGCAAGTGGTTGTCATTAGGATTGGAAGCCCTCAAGCCTCAATGATATGCTACCATCAATAAGTTTTATATGTTTTTATTTCAGTCACCAGTTTTGAGTCAGTTTATCGAGTCAAGTTTTTAGTATTCAGTTTGGTTTTTAACTTTTGACTCCATTCCCATTGGATAGGCTACTTGGTGTATAATGTTCTTTGCACCTCCAAGGAGCTATCATCCCTATCTGGAGCCAATGTTAGTGTCAGTATTTTCATCCTTCCACTGGTGATCATAAAATCTCTTTTCATATCATAGTAGGGTCCCATTCTGAAATTTTTTTCATTCCATTAGGTCATCATGCAAAAGTTTTGTCATTGGAGGTACCCCAATGTCAAACCTCACTCTTTTAAAAAATTTCATTACTTGCTAGGTCATTTCACCACTTTGTTGAGTGTACATCAGTCATGAGTTGTCATCATCATTTTAGTCTTTTCATCATGAAGTTCATTCACACTACTAGAAAAAAGGACCTTGGTGAGGGGCGAAAATGGTCACCATAAGCTCAATGGTGAGGGTCAAAAGAGCCTTCGTCACCAAAAATTGAATTTCACCAAAGGTGGTGTTGCCAAAAGTATAGGTGTTGTGGTGACATTCATGGTTCGTCACCAATAATGATTTATAGTGATGGATAGTGACCATCACCATTTCATATGAGCAATGGTGATGGACAATAGCCTCCGTCACCAAAAAACAGAACATCACAAAAGGTGGTGTCGCCGAAATTATGTGTTGTTGTTACATTCAAGGTCCGTCATGAATATTGATTATAATGACGGATAGTGACTGTCACAATTTCATATGAACAATAACGATTTTTTGTGATGGACCTTTCATGGCTGTCACTATTGGTGCATATATATGGTGACGTTCATTGACCGTGTTAGACTCCTATACCAATAGGTGTCATATATCATGATTGACTTGATAAGCTATGTAATATGTTCATACCTTTTCTTGTTGCAAAGGTTTTCCATATTATCAAAAAATCAAAAAATTTAAAAAATATAAAGAGGGTATACCCTAAAAGAAAAATCAAAGGGTGAAAATAATAAAATGGCCAAAAAAGTGAAAGAAAATGAACCCCACCAAAAGAAAGGCCAACGAAAGTGTGCAAGCCTAAATGCCACTACTTTTTTGCTCTTATGTAATAAATAAAATTGTGTGCAACTTGTATTTTATGCCACAATTTATGAATAGTCAAACAGTTTAAGCTTGGCTAGTTCATTTTTCAATTTTATGTTTTAGAGATAGAGAATAAAATCTGACCAAACTGTTTAATCTTGGTAGATAAGTAGATAGGTAGAGTAAATAAAAGGAGCTCAACAAGTTTAATCTTAGCCCTTGGATGTAATAAGGTTAGAATGAGATATATTTCCACATGTAAAAGAAAAAGTGTGATAAGGGTTTTCCAGTCTAAGTGCACCCTAATAAAGAAGAAAAAATGGTAGAGTAAAGTAGATAGGGTAGGTAGATGATGTTGCAGAATTACATGTGATGGATAATGATTCTAAATGTGTTAAATCTTTACTTTCATCACAAGTGCAAAAGAAGATACTACACTGGAAGAATTTCAAACAAAACAAAGTCAGATTATTAACTTCCCTGCTCATTTTCCCTAAAAATTTCACTAATTTCCCCTAAGTACTAAGGCATTTGAAAATTAAAGGGGCTCAAGGTATTTCCTTGACTTTTGGAGGGACCGGAACCTCGACCCAATAATTGGAAAAGCCTAAGTACTTAAAATCATTCATCATGACATTCACTCACTTCTAAAAAATATTTTCCTAAGTAAAATCCCATTTTACTTAGGAAAATCTTGCAATATTTCATAAAAACCCTATTCATAAAAGCATAAGTTAAATACATTACCTTGATGTTTTACACTTAGCGCTTCATTCATTTCCATATTAATTTTTGACTTATTATTTAAATCCTTATGCAAATTACATTTTCCTGTATTATTTTAATATTAAAATTCCCAAATAATAATATCCCGCCTGTTGGTTGAAAAATATCCATATAAATTTAATTAATTGGTTGAATTTCCAATTAATAAATGAAATCGATACTCCGCCGTATAAAGGGATTAATTAAACCCCATGGTTAATTAATAACCTAATCCACCAATCAAAATGCCCCTGATGCGATTATTTCATAATAAATTACGCCGGGCCCGCCAGTTAAATCCCTGTCATCTTCCTTTCCCGACGACCATCCAATCGACTAATCTCAGATCTACGGTTATTATCAATATCGCTCGCCATCCTCGTCCGAACGATAACGCGTGATGGCCAAGCGGTTTTCTGAACAGTGCCGCGCCATGCATCTTTCATCGTATGGAATCGCTCGCCCTTCACTGAAAACCGCCTTTCCCCAAAAAGTGGTGCAATGGAAACCGCTTAACGCTTACCTCCCATGATGAAACCACCGTATTTTCTGATGTCATCCATTAAAATAATAAAAAACCCGCCAACCTTTGAATTTGTGAATAAAACAGAGAACCCGCGTCATTTTCGTTATTTCATACAGCGACCAGTGTCCCATGCAATGAATTTCGTAATCAACTGTCGAAGTTTGCCATCCGTTACCTTGCCGAAGAAAGTTGGAGTCGAGTAATTCATAGTTCATCCACCATAACCAACACCTGTTTTCATCACTGTTTAGTTCCTGGAAAACAGGTATTTACCCAAATCCCTGCTGAGCTCTGTAAAAATCCTGGTCTTGTTTTAAATTCCACACGAAAAACTGAAACAGGGTTCAAAATTGCTCTTTAGTTCATTCTTCAATTCCCAAAACTACAATTTCATTCCTAAACCTATGATTGTGCCCATTTTTTCAAAACCCACAATTCATTTTTGAATCCACAAGAACCAGAAATGGAGATTCTCGTGGCTCTGAATGTCGCACCCCTGAATGCCCCTCACAGAGATTTAGATTATTTTCCTTTAGTAGATAGAGATTTCCAAATTAAAGACCTGGTTCTCAGTGAAAATCCCCTTCAAATATTTTTCTACTATAGAGATAATTACTTAAAAGATTCTGAATTTTTGGATTATGGGAATCCAAACTTCCCATGTATCTTCTCCCTTCAGTCCATATTTTTCGTGAGATAATCCATTACTACCATGCAAATCATGATCCCAATCAAAGAGCAGTTTTGTCCCCAAGTCAGACCGTCCTTTTTCCCATAACTGCTCAGTCTATCAATGAGATGTTGCAATTTCAACCTGGTCAAGCCCTCACTCCCCTGTCCATGGGAGAATTACTTGAGAAATCTGCCAAATTTTCCCAGGAAGAGTTAAATCGCCTCTACCAAACCTTCATGTTGCCAGAATATCAGCCCAAAGGCCCTCCCCCTTATGGTTATACCTTTTTCACTGATGTGGGCAGACTTATTCTGAATATCATATCCTCTATAATGGGTTTCCATACTAGTGAATATGTTGACCAATTAACCCTAGTATTGTTGTCAATTTTTACCCCTGGACAGCCCCCTGCTGTCAAGTATGATTTTGCTTCCTACATTGCAGATAAAATCCATGATCAGTTCATGATATTAGAGAATGAAAGAGTGTTCAAGTATTCTTCTGTTATATACCATCTCATGCTTTACTTTCAACCAGAGAGTTTCCCTTTCCATGCTAAAAAAATTGATGCTAAAGGAAATCCTAGGTCTATAATATTTTGGTCTGCCATCACTCATAATTCCCCTGATTCTCCTTATTCCTACAATGAGTTTGTTGACCTATTTTTACACCCTGCAACCACCTTGTTGACAGGAGTCTCCCCTCCGAGGGCCAATAGTGAAATCAAGAAAATTCTTCAACTCTCAAAGCAATATCGGATAGGTGATTGGTACCTATACCGAAATCACACAGAAAACAGAATCTATGGATGTGAGTTATGCCCATTCAAGTTACCAAAATATGTCCCAATGAGACTCTTTGCATTAGAGTATTTCAGACAAATGATTAATTCAGATATAGTTCATTTCTGCAATGCAAAGAAAAAGGCTCAACTCAGGATTAAAAGTCAATTATGTCCCTTTGTTTGTAACTCTAGAGACGCTGGGAAGGAAGCTGAAAGAATCTTAGAAGACTATCTTAAATTACAAAAAAGTTTCTATTGGGTACCTTATGACCCAAACATCTTTATTTGTAATAGAAGAATGAAAAACAAACTATCACCATACATTCATCAAAGAATTCCAGAAATTGAACAATATGCCAATATGGATGAATGGATGGAAGGGACATTTATAGAACAAGATAGTGAGCAGGTCAATGTTGAAAATGTAATGAAATACCTTGAAAAAATACTTGACCTAGACTCTTTTGGATAGGTACAGATACCAGGTATTGGTTCTTCTTCTGCTGGGACTTCTCAGCAAAATTTACAGGAAATCAGTGCATTGGCTACGGTAGCATCTAAAGGAAAGGAGAAAGAGTATGATATACAAGTTACAGAGAAATTTACAATGACAGAATTTCCTGAAACTTCTAAAGAACAGGGTCAAGTACTGATTGCTTCTACTCAGACCAATGTGACAGAAATATCAATTTTACAAAATCCTCTTAATGTGGAAAAGGGTAAAAAGAGAGATGCTGAAGTAGCTACTCCTGTCAGTGGATCTTCTAGACAGCCTGATGTTAAAAGACAAAAATTGAATCCTCTTCCAGAAGTGGAATCTTTTCACGAAATCCCTGATAGTGAGATGCAAGAAGAATTGGGTAGTCAGCAAACATGTACATTCATTGGGACATCCACTACTTTACAGAGAAAAGAGCTGCAAATCCAGAAAAGTGCAGAAGTATCATCTTTCAAACCACCAGTGAAAGATGCCTGGGATATGAAAATAACATTCATAAATATAAAGGCCAGAAATGATCCACTCAGACTTCAAGTGTACAATCAATGTTTGAAGATGGCTCCTAAGAATCAACAAATATTGATGTCAGCCTATGACATTCAACAGGGTAAAATGATAATGAGTCACTTCAAACCCAAAGTGCAGCAACCTCAAACAACTGTAGATTATATCAGAACTAATTTTGAAGTCTTAGAAAAGGATATTCATCCTTTGGATCAAATTGAGCTTCATAAACAAATAGGTGAAATGATTTACTCTACTCTGACAGATAAATCAATGATGACCCAGAAATTATAGGATTCTTTGGAGAATACTAATGCTCAACTAAATCTTGAAAAAGCCTCTTCTCAGGCTAAGGACAACAGGATTAAGACTTTGGAGGAAATCATTATTGGATTGGGTCATAATCCCAAGGATTTCAAAGGTATAGAAACTTTGATCAAGAAAAAAGATGATGATATTGCAGCCTTGAGAAAACAATTGAAATTACCAGCCTCAAGACATCCACAGACTGCAGAAATCATAAAGAAAAATTCTGAAGAAGAATTTATGGACTTTCTCTTGAAACTGAATGAGCAACTTAATGAAACTGAAAAAGAGCTTGAAAAGACATTGAAATACAAGCAGCCTAGTTCTCTAGCATCTACAACTAAAGTGATTGCAGGTACTACAACAACAGGTCAGCCAACATAATTGTCACAGGTACAGACTTCCAATTTAAGTACAGAAGAATTAATAAAGTCAATGGAGGAATTGAAACTCCAAGTGACAGAGCTACAGAGAACAAAGGTGCAACTCACCACTTTGGAACAAAAATATGATCTCTTGAAGATGAATGTTTCAGATAAAACAAGAGAGGTCAACAGATTAGAAAATTTTGTCAACAAGTTGGAAAAGAATCTCACATTGGAGAAGCCTTTAAAAGAAATAAATGAAATTCTTTGGGACAACATCATCCATTCAATAAGAGATGTCTGGCCCTCAATTCAAATAATGTATGAACATAATGATTTAGTCAAATTGGCTATAGAAGAAGTCCTAAGAGCAAGAGAAGAATTGGGAAACAGGCTTGAAGAAGCCAATGAACTTATCCGTTTTCTAAATACTCAAAACAAGCATCAACTTGAAGAACTCGACATTCAAGACAGGATAGGAACAATTTTGGAAATAAAAAGAGTTTTTACCAAAAGAACTCTGATGTAGAATCTAGGAAGAAGATGTTCTGATATGCAAGAAGAAATCACTGCCTTCCTGAAAAAATTTGATATTTTGTTGAATAAAGGATTGCCCAGTCCTTTAGTTTCAGAGGATAAATTGATGGACCTTGAAAGTTATGTTGAAAAATTGGACAAGCATGCTGACAATCAAGCCAGTGTCTCAACTAGTTCATCAAAAGAAGCATTGCCTACAGGAAAAAGTCTTCATGATAGATTGAAAAATTTGTTTTATCTCGAGCATGAAGTAAAGCATTTGTTCCCAATTCAACCTACTTTCTTTAGGTATACAGAGACTGATGAAACTCTCAAAAAGCTGCAAAGAACCAGAATACCGGAAGATAAATGGTGGGAAGAAATTTTAGAACTTTTGTAAAAACTATCCTTACATGAATTTTTGATTATGTACTATAGTAAGTCATGATAAAGAAGGATAAAAGAGTATCCGTGCAGTTAAAGAGTATCAGTTAAACGGAGTAGCCATCACATAATTACTGAAGAGGACAACAGCAAGCCAAATCATAGGGCCTGCCTCCAGCACATTCTCAAAAGAAGGAAACAACACAACATCAGTTATCATTTCTCTTATCTACGAGACCATCTATCTCTATTTTGTTGTAAAATACTTATGAGTCATCCTAGATTATATCTCAATTTGTTATGAGATATTTTTTATAACTTTTTGTATAAATACTCCCTCAATTGGAGTATTGAGGGGTGGATTTTTTTTAGACTTTGCTGTAACATTGACTATTTTGGAATAAAGTTCTATTGGAGAAATTTGGTGTGGCTAGCTGGATGAGGAATTGATGCGAAAGACGTTTTACAGTATTCTTGTGTCAGACTACGGATCAATAAGTCATCTATCTTTTATGTGTTGAAGTCATTATATTTGTTTACTGTATCATCTATGTTTCATTTCTGAATGATTAACGTAAAGGAATAAATCATAAAGTGCTTAAGTGTAATCTAATTTTAAACGTTGTTATTCTAAATGTTTTCTTCTAAACTGGTTTAAACCATGAATTCTTAATTGCTCCTTTTTTTCTAGTTTAAGCATTTTGATTATTTAGTGAAGAATACTTAACTGCTCTTTATTATTAATCACTCAATTTCCCTCTTTCAAATGTGTTGAAGGATTCTTAGCTGCCCTTCATCCAATTTGAGTTCATCCCATTCACTTTAAGATCTATAATTGTTCCCTGTTTGATTACCTTGCCCTGTAAAACCATCTTTTGTTTAGAAACTTAATTCGGTTAAGCCATATTCTTTGACTCCATTAGCCCAATCGACTAAACTACTCAATCTTTCCTTCAGCTATTGAATTCCATCACCCAAATTCAAACAAAACCCCTAGACTTTATAACTAGGCTATTATCTTCTAAAACAAAGCTAAATTTTACAGAGAGAGCCCTCTCTGGGTACAGATTGGCTAGATTCTGTACCTAAAAGTTGGTTTGTGGTTACCTCAGACCCCTTTCCTCTTCCCAACAACTTCAAGGAAAATCTGAGTGATAATAGACTGTCACCATATAATCATTGGTTACATCAAGCTCCATCACGAATAATGACTATAATCACAAATAGTGACCCTCACCATTTCATATCAACAACAAAGATTTATGGTGACAAACCTTTAATGGTCGTCACTATTGATGCGTATATATGGTGGCTTTCGTTGACCGTCACCATTTCATATTTTTGCGAGGGTAGAAAAATGTCACCATAAGCTCATTGTTGATGGTCAAAAGAGCATTTGTCACCAAAAATTGATCACCGTCATTCCTTATGAATATCAGAGAACAATGGAATCAAACCACCAACCTCTTGCTTGTAAAAAAGGTGCTCTTCCATTGAGCTAGCACTCTTTAAATAATTAGACTTTAAACTAGCAATTGTCCCTAAAGGTGCAAAGATACACCAAAGGAATAGAAAATCTAGGAAGATCAAAAGTTGCTAGAAATAATATGTTCAATATACATAATAAAAATAAAATAAGAATAACTTTTGATATAATCTAACAAAACATGTACTACGTAGGAGAATAACTGGAAAGAAAAACTAGAAATTTGAATCACAACATAACAATATAAAAGAACATGCAACAGGAAAGGAACAACTCCACAGTTTGAGCAATATGAACAATCCATGGGAATGTTCTTATATATTGATATAGATAGCAAAATAGAAATCTAGAATTATGAAATTCAAGTATCACACAAGAATGTCTTGAACAAATATCAATATGTAAAATAGTATTTT
>JAXQQM020087492.1:0-29865 GCA_034641835.2 Pinus albicaulis | reverse complement strand
AGTGCATTGAGTGTCTCCAGTCGGAGATCTCGCCCTTAGCCCCGGGGGACTTCGAGTGCCTACTCGGGCAAGGATATTTCTTCAATATTTTGTGAGAGGTTTTGGTGTTTGGGTTTGTTACGGAGCTGGGCTTTCATAGAGACTGTGCAGTCATTGAGAGGGAGGACGCAGTCCATCTTGGAGGTGCTCCGGATCGGGATTTTTGCAAGAGATTGAGCCGAGATTTTGAGCAGAGGATCAGCCTTTGCAGTTGGGAGGATTTTGGTGGAGTTTAAGGCGGTGTTTCAGTCATTCTCATTTAGCCTCTGCGCAGAGCCTTGGAGGCCAGCATAATTCCCCAAGGGGGTGTTTTCTGGAGGTTTTCGGGGGTCGGCCAATTTTGATATGGTTTCTGGGTTTTGTAGGGATTGGTGAGTAGAGGAGGATTGCATATTTTTAGCTCATTGCGGCAAGGGGATCAGCCCCTAGACTTCAGTCCATTCCAGCAGTAGCAGCGACACGGCAGTTTCCCAGCAGCTAGGACGCACTTCAGAGAGCAGCCATTTCCTGTATATTCTGAGAGTATTTCTACACTTGCCTTGAGCAAGTTTAAGTGCCATCACTCTGATCACCTATTGTACTTCATTATATTTCTCAGTTTAATAAAATGGCTTAGCATTTCCTCTCTATATTTCTGGATGAGTTGTTGTACGTTTTGTCTATGTTATTATATGTCTACTGCACTGTTATTTTTATATATTCTTGAGCATTCTAGTTCTATACCACTTGGTGTGTTTATATTTCACTCTTAGACAGAGTTTGGAAAGGGACAGGTAGCCTCCGGATTTCGTCCTCTTTTCAAAGGCGGTATATCCGGTAAATGCCCTCCCAGTCTATCTCTAGTTGGAGTTGTCGTGTTTTAGAGATATCCCCGAAACGGGATATTACACGGAGAATCATCAGCAGAGAAGGCAGAGAGAGATCCAACAAAGCAAGCGTAGAGCTGGAGAGGATGACGCAGAGCCATGCAGGGCTACGTAGAAGCCAAGAGTGAACCGTAAATTTGCTGAAGGAATCAATTCCAGAAGTCGGAAACCGGGGTGGGAGACCGAGAGGCAGAAATCGAAGTTCCTGGGCAACGAATCAATCCATGAAAGGGGTGACGTTGTACCCAGGAGGGTTGATGCTGGGACTACGTAGAGATTGCGCAGAGACTGTCAGGGGTAACTCATTCAATGGTTGCATCAGCGGGGATTTCCTATGATAGTGTGAGGATTCATCAGCAGAGAAGGAAGAGAGAGATCCAACAGAGCCAACACAAAGCCAGAGAGGTTGACGCAGAGCCACGCAAGGCTACGCGGAGGTTGCGCAGAGGCCAAGAGGGAACCAGAAATATGCTTAAGGAATCGATTCCAGAAGCCAGAAGCTGGGTTGTGAGACCGAGAAGAAAAAATCGAAGTTCCTAGGCAGCAAATCGATCCACTGAAGGCTGTCAGGGGCAGCTCATTCAGTGGCCAGATCAGCCGAGATTTCCTGTGATAGTGTGAGGTAACCTCACTAATCTCTTTGTCAGTGATATTCTTTGTCACTGGATTGCCAGGAAAAACATCTAGAGATTGTATTCAAAAATTACTACTGCATAAAAATAAAACCCTCCATTGTTGCACCGTTTTTTCCGCATTAGGTTTTTCCGGGGACATTAGTCCAAAAACAACTGTGTTAGATGTGTCTATGTTTTTCTCCTTTTCAATCTTTGTTTCCGCACTTGTATTTTCCGCAGTTTATTTAGTGAAGGTTGCAGTGTGTTTAATTTGATGTTGTCGTAGCAATAAACTGAATAATTAATTTATCGGTTAGAAGAATTAATACCAGTTGTTGCAATAGGATTCTAGATTTAAGGAATTTTCACAGGTTTGACCTCAAAAATATATTTTCCCTTGTCCAAATTTGATGATATTTAGGTCAATTTTGGTCCTTTCGAAAAGAGGAATTTAATACAATCATCATCTCCATCAAATGAGCTGTCCAAAATGGAATTTGGCCCTAGTTTCCAATTTTAACAATGCCAGACAACCAAAGATTCTAAAATGAGAAACATCGAGGTTCTTACCAGTGTAGACTTCCTTGAGTGTCTTGAAATTCAAAGCTTGAAGTGGACTACCATTTCGAACATATACGGTAGTGTTGGGAGCTTCTCCCCACAAGAATTTCGATAGACCTTGATCATAGATCATGGCATGGGTTGCTTCCATGATTGTTCAATTCTTCCTTTCAGTAACACCATTATACTCAAGAGTGTATGGAACAATTGTCTCCCTCTTAATGCCAACCTGTCTGCAAAATTCATTGAATTCATTTCATTCATATTTGGTTCCATTGTCTGTCCTTAACGTCTTGATCTTCTTCCCTATTCAATTCTCCACTAATGCTTTGAAAGAACGAAACCATTTGAACACTTCATCCTTCCTCTTCAAGAAATAGATCCATGTTTTGCGTGATAAGTCATCCACAAAGATTGCATAATATATGTATCCTCCCAATGAAGTTACGAGCAGGGCACCATATAGGTCAGAATGGACCAATTGAAGAATATCAATTGTCTTGCTTTCACTAGGAGGGAATGGTCCCTTCGTATCTTTCTGTTAATTTCTGAACATGTTCTATGCCATTTCAGATTAGGGCTCAAAATACTGAAACAGATAAAACAAATAAATCAATTGATGGAAGACAAGCCAACAATAGAGAGGAAGAAGAATGATGGCATTACGGTGATCAACAGGATGCTTCAACCAGCAAAGTCTTTCATAAGGTCAACCACCCACACGTGTCACACAACCGCAAGACAATCCAGACAAAGAATACTCCACAAAGACGCAGCACCAAGAACGCAGCTCCATCGCCATCAAGAGAGAAGAAAATCCTCCACACATTGTGTGTATAATGAGCTCCAAGTCTCTCCAATATATAGGCATCTTTGGGGGTGTGTGACACGTCCTTTAAGACATTTAAGTCTATATTATATTCCAGGCCGACCTAGCACATAAGTGGAATAAATTCAAAGTACATGTTCTGCTCATCCGATCGAGATGATCTTTAGATCAATCTTACACCTCTCCGAAAGAGGAATCCAATAAAAATATTGGGATCATCATCTGAGCAGCACAACCCGGAGTTTGGACCTAGTTGTCCAATTTTAACACTCCCTCTCAACTAGGGAGAACTCCATCCACTAGTGCAATCCAAACATCGTGCGTCATCACGCCGTAACTTGCTTTTTTGGCCTCTTTATTTCAGAACAGAAGTGGTTCAGTCACAAAGACATCATACCCGACTGACAGATTCAGCCCAGAGGTCTGAAACCTCTATAGGACTCACAAAGAGTCTCATACCGACACGAAGTTGGTTTACCTGACTAGAAGTCAGTTGGAGGTCCAAAAACTCACTAGGACTCAAGAGAGTCATATACTAACCCAAAGTTAGTTTCACTGACCCGAAGTCAGTTGGAGGTCCGAAACCTCGCTAAACTTGATCCCAGATCAAGTAGTTGGACACGTGTCATCCTAGACATAGAGAGTACGACAATCTCCGATGCGTCCATCGGTCTTGCTATGGTCTCTATTCACTTTTCCCACCTCATTGGCCAAATGAGAGGTACTTCCCATGAGTCCGAAACTCCATGGGTAGGATGCATACGGGGCACAGATCAGAGAGAGGTAAACCATCTCAATATCTTCACGGTGGGGTAGAAGCATACCAACTAGGTTCGGCAAGCCTAGCCCTGTGGTTGCTTATAGCACCTAAGCTATCCCCAAAACCCCCTTTGAGCTCCTAAAGCTCATCGTCCAACAGGACCCTCAGAATAGGGTCATTCCATGATTCCAAGATTCTCACGGAAGGTTAGGAACATGACCTTCCCCAAGGGCATTGTGAGAATATCCGCGACCTGCTCATCAGTTCCTATATGATCGAGCCTTACGGCACCTCGCTGTACCATATCCCGGATAAAGTGGTACCAACCATCAACATGCTTGGATCAATCGTGGAACACGAGATTCTCTGAAAAACGAATCCCCCTCTGGTTATCACACATGAGACAAGCTTTCGCAACCAAGTGACTTCACAATAGGCCATACATGCTGCAATGTGTTTGGCCTCAGCGGTGCTCAAGGCTACCGACTTTCGTTTCCTGCCCGAAGCAGATCTATGTGTGAAGCAACATCTAGATGTGCTCTTGCGATCCACCACACTGCCAGCCCAATTGGCATCAGTATATACAAGGAGTGTCATGCTCCCGGCAGTGTATCTCAGCCCATGGTTTTTCATGCCACAGAGATAGCTCAAGAGTTTCTTGTCACCAACCCAGTGAATGTTATGATCAACCATGTGTTGACTCAAAGTGTTCACTGCACAACATACGTCTGGACGAGTGTTCACTAAGAACATCAGGGCCCCTACGAGTTAACGATACTCAGTAGGATTTGCTACGGGCTCAGCAGCGCTGCCACTCAACTTCTTAAAGTTGAGCTTCATCAGTGTCGACACGGACTTATAGTCCACCATATCAAATCTTTTCAGAAGCTTCACAATGTATTTTCCTTGAGAAGGAAAAGTCTCGCCAGGTCTCTGCTAGACCTCCAGGCCTAGGAAGTAGTGCATCAGTCCTAGGTCCTTCATTTCAAATTCAGCAGCGAGCTCCCTCTTGCACTGATGAATGAGAGGGTCAGCACCTGTCAGGAAGAGGTCGTCCACATACAGCACCAGAATGAGAGGCTTCTCTTTATCAACCTTGAAGTAAAGATTTGAATCAGCATTACTACAAGTGAAGCCCAGCTTCATCAGGTAGCTATCTATCCTCTCGTACCAAGCCTTGGGGGCTAGCCAACCTGCAAACATGGGTGTCTCGATCCTGGACTTTGAATCCCAAAGGTTGCTCTCCATACACCCCTTCCTTTATCGCACCATGTAGGAAGGCGGTCTTCACATCCATCTGATGAAGATTCCATCCTTGTGTAGCAGCAAGGGTAATAGTAAATTACAAGTCCAAACATAATCAATGCCTTCCTAGAAAGAAATCCCAGGCAACACATTTTCTATCAAATCCATGCTTGATCTTATATCGAGGTGACAACAGCTTTTTCCTGTGGTCTAGGGACCATATCCCAGACATTACCCTCCATAATGGACTCGTACTCTTTGTGTATCACATCCTTCCAGACTTGATACTTTACAGCTTTCCCAAACGATTCTGGCTCATATTGTGCTCATGGCAATTAGATACCTCTGGTATTTATATGGCTTCTTGTTTTTCTTCCGGAATTTCCCCCCTTGAAGCCATATATCTTTGAGCCATGAGGGTCTTCTTTCTTTCAGCAATGATATTAGCTCAGGAGCATATACAGTTGTATTCTCCCTCTTAATGCCAGCTTCTCTTGTGAGAGAAGACATCTATTTTAAATGAGGGCATCCCAGACACCAACTTGGAAAGGAGTTTTGTACTCAGGGGCCTGAATCTTATTCTCCCACAGTCAAAGCCATCCAAGACTCATAGCCATATACTGTCATATAGCTGTCATGCATCTTGGCACGTATCATATACAATATTTGTTCAAAACTTCACAAGCTTTGCTGACCATGGTTCAAGACTCCAACAACGTGACTGAAGGCTGCAAAAAACTTCTCAGTTCACACTTTCAAGTTTATCATTACACTCCAATGTGAGACTGATACAGTCACAAGCTTACTGCTACTATGAATTTCGTAAATATAGGTGTCTGTCTATGTAACTGTCATAATGACAGTGACATAGAACCACAGATTACTTTCTTAGCTCCTCAAATTTGCGACTACAGAAATACACTATGAACTGTCATCACTGTCATATTGTTGATTACGATGTTGCCATAATTTTATCATACCCATCACTATCTTCTTCATCATTGTCATACTGCTATACAGTACTGAAGATTTCAAACTTCATGGTCATACATATTCTGCCATATGTCACTGTCAAACAGGGAGAATATATCTACAAGCCTCAGCTTGTGTCAGAAGTACTCATACCGACTTTACAGCAACTACCTGTTATTCTGGGGAGATCTGTTGTAGCTTCCTCAAGCAGCCCTAAGATTTTCTTTACTGCAACTCACTGAACTAGGGATCCCAATCTGCCTTCTAACATATCTTGATTCCTTCTCAAATGATCCTGCACTTGAGGTCTTCATCTACTACATCTGGCATTGCATTCTGCACTGCTTCTTATCTTCCAGATCTGCCCATTTGTCATTCTTCTGGTCATTTCAAAAGACTGCTCCTAAGGCTACAAAAATTGGCCTAACTCTGACAAATCAACTTCTCTTGTCACTCTCCCTAGGGCTTACAGAATTGCCCATCTTGTCAACAATCTGACCGCTTCATAACATTGCACCAAGGGCTTCCACAGTCAAAAAATCCTTCCAATTCCACTAAAAACACTGCTTCTTAGGGCTTCCAAATCTGCCCAACTACAATTAATGGTTGACTGATCTAGGGCTTCAAATCTTCAGATCTTAGTTCTGCAATTTGTCTCTTAAATTGCACGGATGTAGGAACCAATCATACAGTTGTTCCAAACACTGAATTGACCCTTCTTCATGTCAGTCCATACCTTATATGACACCTTTCTTTTACGCAGATCTAGCACAGTCATAAGGGCACATCAACCATTGTTGTTCATCACCTATGAACATACCTCATCTTGATTTCTCCTCTTCAAGGTAACGCGTACACATCTGCCCTCTTGGCCCCTCTAATCATAGTGCACAATTCCTGAACATGTGGTCTTAAATGACACAGTGTGTCATCTTCTAAATGTCACTATTGTCTTGCTTATGCACAGATATGGACCACTTAGGGATAGAACTTCTCTAACTTCCCTTGCACATAAGGAACCCTCAACTAGGGCATCATGGATCTGGGAATTATTGTGATTGTGATCTACGTCCAACTTCAGCTTGGACCTGCGGCTACCTCAGGCATGTGGCCAACTCAGACCTAGTGAGCACACAGTTACAAAAAAAAAAACGTGATAACCACCTACAATCTACTGCGTTGTTCCTTGAGGAGACTTAGCCTTTACTCAGCCTTATTTTCACCACCAGTAGGGGTCTTAGGGATCGAACCCAGATATTCACCTGATTTGTGGTTGAATGTTCAAGCGGGTCTTGCATATGTGACCCCCGAGGCTTGCGTCGATTTTAACCCATGATATGTCCGCTGGTTTGGTCCGCATATGCATTCGATTCAGAAGGCAAGACGGCATACAGCCTGATGGCATTCAACATAATCCCCATAATGCACGTTAAAAAAAACTCCGGAGAAGGATCTGTTTAAAAATGTGGGTAGGAATCCCACTACCTTCGTCGACTCTGCAACCGGAGGAGATATCAGTAAAAATCGGCAAGATTTCATAAGTTCATTACGCCGGAAACATAATCGAGATTACAAGCCGCCAGATCCATCATGTAGGGACATTCACGTGATTATAGTATCGCACATGATAAGAAAGTCCGAAGACTGTTCCCGTTATGTAACATTGTTCCGAAGACTGTTTCGTCATGCAGGTATAGGCATATTCCCAAGATATCTGAATTTCTCCTTATGTCATGCCGTCATACACCTAGAACAGCAAGAATGATATTTCACTATATTGTCGACGGGCTATGCATGCAAAAGACAGCCCAGGTGGATCGCCAATGGGCACGGGCAATAGCACATATGGATTTAACTCACAGTGTATCAAAAGAAGGTGCAGTCTGAATACGTTTAGACACAGCTTCATGAATTTTGTTATCTTAGGATCATTGAGGTTGAATCCTAACATCAACAAAGCAGCTTCGTACATTAATAGAACTAAATCTTTGACAAACTTGTTATTTTTGTCTGCTTCTGCCCTCTTTCTAAGCTCATTCATGATAGGATTCTCAGGATTAATTTCCATGTCCATGGTAACGGTGTATTGACGTCGTGCTCTGATAACGTGGCAGGCAGAGTTCTTCACAAGCATCTGTAACGATGTGTGAAATAACCAGGTTCGATCCTATTTGATCTTAGCCACTGAAAGTTTGCTTTTAGAATAACCCACATCTTGCTACCCTAGATTTATAAGTTGGGCGTTGTCTTCTCCTAGCTCTGATACCATGTTAATTTCTGAACATGTTCTATGCCATTTCAGATTAGGGCACAAAATACTGAAGCAGATAGAACAAATAAATCGATCGATGGAAGACAAGCCAACAATAGAGAGGAAGAAGAATGATGGCGTTACGGCGATCAGCAAGATGCTTCAACTAGCAAAGTCTTTCATAAGGTCAGCCACCCACACGTGTCACACAACCCCAAGACAACCCAGACAAAGAATACTCCACAAAGGCGCAGCACCAAAAACACAGCTCCATCGCCATCAAGAGAGACAAAAATCCTCCACACATTGTGTGTATAATGAGCTCCAAGTCTCTCCAATATATAGGTATCTTTGGGGGTGTGTGACACGTCCTTTAAGACATTTAAGTCTATATTATATTCCAGGTCGACCTAGCACATAAGTGGAATAAATTCAAAGTACATGTTCTGCTCATCCGATCGAGATGATCTTTAGATCAATCTTACACCTCTCCGAAAGAGGAATCCAATAAAAATATTGGGATCGTCATCTGAGCGGCACAACCCGGAGTTTGGACCTAGTTGTCCAAATTTAAAAATTTCCCAGCTACACATCCCTGACAAACTCTTTCATGGTTCATATTAAATTTGGGCATACCTGTGACCATCTTCCTTACCCAGGTAAAGCTTTGTAATGTTATTGGGAAAACCTCTGGTGCCATAACTCACTTTGAAGAGAAGTATCACTTGCCAAAGCTCCCAAAGGACTTCCACCAACTTGATAGAGACCATCAACCATAAATCCAAGGGTAAAAGCATCTTTAGGGTTTCTATGCCAAAAGCGTACCATTCCATCAATGAATGCTACCTTGAAGCCTTTATCTTCCATTGCAGAAATAGACACCAAGTTCTTCAAATCGGGCACATACAACACTTCTTGTAAATGTATGGTTTGACAATAATTCAAATGCACAGTGACAGTTCCTATCCCTTTCACGAGGTAGGTGGCTTCATCTCCAAGTATAATCTTTAGATTAGTTTTCTTCTCAACTAACTTTGAGAGGGCCTCCTTGTATCCAGTGAAGTGCCTTGAGCTCCACTATCAATCAACCTATGATCCAAAGCATCCAGAGGAGAGGCGGTAGATAGAGCAGAAATAAGATAAAACTCATTTTGTTTTTCTACAACATTACTTTCATCATACCTGGCATTTCGTGTCCTCTTGGGAGGTCGACTATGTGAAGATTTCAATCCAGAAAATATTTCTGCGGTGATAGATTTATTTCTCCTACTTATTATTTCAATAAGTTATTTACAGAATTCTTCCAGTAAATTTCGAAATAAATACTATTGCAGCATTCACTTAAGTATATGCAGAGAAAGGAACAGTAAGAAATAAAAGCATAAGAATCAATCACATGTACACACTTAGTTTTGGACAATTGTCCCCGGAAAAACCCAATGCGGGAAAACCGGTGCAGCAGATGAGGGTTTATTTATTATTCTTCAGCAATGAGATTCTTTACAAGGAAAAGACTGGTAGACTTCTTTAGAAAACACCTGAGATAAATTATCCGGAACCCTTTGGAGATTTTCTAACACCCGAAAGACCCACTGCTTCCCTCTGCGTGTCTCTTTGCGCAGTGCCTGCATCAAACTGCGTCACTTTGTGTGGGATCTTTGCGCTGCTGCTCTGCGCTATCTTCTGTGACCTTCTGCGTCCTTCTCTCGTCGACCTTTGTCACTGTTGGCTCCCTCTCCTTCTTCTGCCTCAACAACTCGACCCTACAACTCTCCCTCTGAAATTAAATTCTATTCCTTCAAAATCGACTTCCTTCGGGTTATTGAGTGTATGCCCGACTTGCTTTCCAAATGACCCTCAAGCCTTCTTTTATAATCTTCTCACTCACGAATCAACGGCCCAGATTAGAATTCTAATCAATGGTTAAGATTAAAACTTGACTTCATCTTCGTTATCTAGAAGATTCACACTCTATTTTATTAATACCCATTAGTTATTTAATTTCCCTAATTTTAGACCTGGGGTCTATATTAAAATAATTAATTATTTTAATAAAACATAAACCGAGTGGAATTTCCACAAACGGTTTCTGGGTTATTTGGAATACTGATGTCCAAACCTCCTTGCAAATTTTGAGACTTGGAATACTTTTTGATGCTACAAAAATCAACACTCCCTCTTAGTGAGGAAAGTGTTCTAGCAAAATGCCTGTAGCATGTTGCTCTGTCTTGAAGCATCCTTTGCGCTGCTGATGTCTGGTTGTTGCCCCTCACCTGCTGCACTGCTGCCTTCTGTACTGCTGCCCATGACACTGCCACTGTCACTGCCTCATCTGTACTGCAACTCTCTCTGAATCCTGAAGCTATCCATTCCTGCTACTGAAATGGATTCTTGATCATCCCCATCTTTTCTCTGAAATAGACAAACTTAGTCTTTCCCAGAGCTTTCGTGAGGATATCTACCACTTTTTCTCCTGTAGGAGTGTAATCCAATTGTACAGGTCCACTTTGGACATAGTCTCTGATGAAATGACACATGATGTCAATGTGCTTCAACTGATCATGAAACACACGATTCTTAGAGAGCTTGATGCAACTCTGATTATCACATAGAATGCTAGTCGCCTCCATCTTCTCCTTGAGTAAGTTCACAAGCAATTTCTGAAGCCATATGGCCTCACACGAAATCGTGCTTGCTACCATATATTCAGCTTTTGTGGAGCTCAGGGCCACGGATTTTTGTTTCCTGCTGCACCAAGAGGTCATACCTGATCCAATAGTGAAACAGTACCCACTGGTACTTTTCCGATTCACTGGGCTCCCAGCCCAATCTGCGTCAGTGAACCCACTCAACCTAATGTCATTACCTCTAGTGTATTTCAATCCAAGGTCGATTGTTCCTTGTAAATATCTAAGAACATGTTTGGCTGCTGCCCAATGAGCCCTCCTAGGTTCCACCATGAACTGACTGAGAGTATTGACAGCATAACAGATGTTTGGTCTCGTGTTTACCAGATACATCAAAGAACCTATGAGCTGCTTATACAAAGTAGGATCAGCCTCATCATCTTCGAATGTGTCAATTTTCTTCTAGTTGGTAATCATTGGAGTAGCCATGGGTCTACAGTCCTCCATCTAAAATCTTTCACTTCTGTGGTAGATCTTCCTTGGTCTCCTTGACCAAGGAAGATCTCACCCTTCTGCTGCCAAACTTCCAACCCCAGAAAATAATGCATCAGCCCTAGATCCTTCATGTCAAATTTTGTAGCTAAATTCTCCTTGTAGTCGTTGATGAGCCTAGATGATCCTGTAAGGAATAGACCATCTACATACAGCACTATTATTAGGGGCTCATCCCCTACTCTCAGATAATATAGATTGGGATCTGCGTCGCTCTTGACAAATCCCATTTTCTGTAAGTAGTTGTCAATTCGACCATACCAAGCTCTAAGGGCTTGCTTCAGTCCATACAAGGCCCTCTTGAGCATGCACACATGAGTTTTCTGCTCATGCGTCTCAAAGCCCTTTGGTTGTTCAATACATACTTCTTCTTCTATCACCCCATTCAGGAACACAATCTTGATGTCCATCTGGTGAATCTCCCATCCCATCTGCACAGCAAGGAATATCACGGATCTAATAGAAGTATATCGGGCTACTGGGGCGAAGGTCTTTGAGCGTACCCCTTAGCCATAAACCTGGCTTTAAATTTCTCAATGCTGCCATCTGCAACATATTTGATCTTGTAGATCCATCTCGAACCTACAACTAATATGTCCTGATGCTTGGGAACCACTTCCCAGACATCATTCAACATGATGGAGTTGTATTCCTCCACCATCGCATCGACCCATAGTTGGTGCTGAGCTGCCTCCCGAAAACTAGTTGGTTCCCCAACCTGCGCTACCAAAGCTTGGTACCTTTCAGGTTGTCTGTGCTGCCTCTTCTCATTTCGGGGGGGCTCCGACAAACTCTTTTGCATCCTTCAAAACTTGTCGTAATTCCCTGCTCGTCCTACCACTGGTAGAGGGTGGATCCACCTGCTTTTCTTCCTGCAAGTCCTCAGGATCCCTTGGATCCCCATGCCTTGGAGAGGCACTCGTATTACCCTCTGCACATCATTGTGGTTGGACCAGCGGCTCCTCCTCAGACTGCATAGCAGAAGGCATCTCCCGGGATTTTCTGAAGGCCCTTTCCTCCATGAATTTGACATCCTGTCATACTACAATCTTCCTGCTCTCAGGAATGTATATACGGTAAGCCTTTGCGTTCTCACTATATGCCACCAAATATCCCTTTTCCGCAAGTCTTATCCAGCTTCTTCCTCCTCTTCGGACACATGATGTAAGTCGCACTCCCAAAGATCCTAAAGTGGCTCACTTCAGGCTTGCTGCTAGTGAAGATACTTTCTGGAGTGATCTTACCCAATGCATTATGAGGAATCTTGTTCTGTACATAGACAGTTGTATTACAAGCTTCAACCCACAAAAATTTGGGCATGTCTTAATCGTACAACATTTCCCTTGCAGCTTCAAAAATAGTTCTATTCTTTCTCTTTGCAATTCCATTCTGCTCCGGATTATACGGAGCAGTTCACTCTCTTCTGATGCCTTCCCTTGCGCAGAACTCTGTGAAGTTTTTATCCGTGTACTCTCCACCATTGCCTGATCGCAATGTCTTGATCCGCTTTCCTATCAGATTCTCCACCAGATCTTTAAACTCCTTGAATCAACTAAAGACTTCGTCTTTGGTCTTCAGAAAGTAGATCCAGGTCTTCCTGGAATGATCATCAATAAAGATGACGAATATTCGGCACCACTAAGGGATCTAGTGGACATTGGCCCGCAGATGTCTGAGTGTATTAAGACCAACACACTCTTAGCCCTATTGTTGCTTCTATGATATGTTGCCTTGGCATACTTTCCCAATACGCACCCTCTATAGACATCGTCTCGCTTGGTGCTCAGTTTTGGAACTCCCGTGACAATCTTCTTGAGAATTCTTAATGCCCCATGATGCAAGTGCCCCATTCACCTGTGCCATAGCTCATTCAAGTCCTTCTCATCAGTGTTGCCTATTAGTGCCATTGGGGATTCGAGCTGTAACTTGTAGATTTTATTGCTCCTGACTCCGATTTCTGCTTTCTTCTTCCAACTTGGGTGTTTGACGTATACTCTATTGCCAATGAAGTAAACATCATAGCCTTTGTTTTGAAGTTGTGACACAGAGAGTAATTTCATCAACAAACTAGGCACATGCAGTACATTGGTGGCCCGAAGCTTGTTACCAGCTTCCGTTTGAAATACTATGGTACCTCTTCCAATAGGGGTACATTTTGCCTTATTGCCCATGGTGATTTTAAAGTTCATCTGCTCTTCTTGGTAGTTTGAGAAACATTCTCGCACTCCCATCATGTGAGCAAAAGCCAAATTGTCAATATACCAAATCTCAGGAGAAGCAGAGCTTGACACACAAGCAAATTCTTCTTCCAATCTGGATGCCAGAACAAAAACGTCGTGATCCATCTATTCTTCCATGCTTCCCTTCTTCTCTGGAGAACTGCATGAACCCTTCTGAGTTGTTGCTACAGCAATGTCTGATCTATGTTCTATCGCCGGTTCTCTGCTCCTGTTACTCATCTTTGCTCTGATACCATGTGAAAATTTCAATCCAGAAAATATTTCGACAATGATAGATTTATTTCTCCTACTTATTATTTCAATAAGTTATTTACAGAATTCTTCCAGTAAATTTCGAAATAAATACTACTGCAGCATTCACTTAAGTATATGCAGAGAAAGGAACAATAAGAAATACAAGCATAAGAATCAATCACATGTACAAACTTATTTTTGGAAATTTGTCCCCGGAAAACCCCAATGCGGGAAAACCGTTGCAGCAAATGAGGGTTTATATATTATTCTTCTGCAATGAAATTCTTTACAAGGAAAAGGCTGGCAAACTTCTTTAGAGAACACCTGAGATAAATTCTTCGGAACCTTCCAGAGATTTTCTGACACCCGGAAGACCGACTGCTTCCCTCTGCATCACTTTGCGTGTCTCTCCGTGCGTCCCCGCGTCAAACCGCGTCACTTCCGTGTAATACTCCTTTTTTTTGGTGTCACTCATGACAGGGTTAGGTTTTGACTTCCCGCAGTTAGGAGCAGACAGGTCATGCTAATGGTGTTGGTGTCATCAGCGGGCTCAGGGGCTTTTTGGAGGAGTTTTGAGGAGTTTCTATGAGGTCCGGTGGCATTCACTTGATATATTGCATCATTCGATCAATTTGCCTTTCGTTCCAGTGCATTCCGACAACTTTCGGAAAATTGAGTTATTACTGGGCCTAATATGGCATTTCGGGAGGAATTCTTGGTAGAACACCTTAGTGTAATAGCTTGTTGGAACCGGGATGGGAAGATCTACATGATGGGATGGCTAGGGGTGATTTTCACTGCCCTGAGGAGGCATGGTGGCCAATTGACCATTTTCCTACATTAAAAAGAATATTTTAATTAAAGGAAATGTGCTCAGTGAATAAAATAATAATAAAATAAGGCTCTAGAAGGATCCAAGAAATCTATAAAAGAAAATGAGGAGGCCATTGAGGGATATCTTGGATTAGATCACTTTCTTGTGTGAGAGGTTTGAGAACTTGGTTCTCTACTCTATTGGTAGCCTCAGGACGAAAACCCTCGGGTGATTTCTGAGTGTTGGACGGAAACCCAACTCTCTTTGAGACTTCTTTCAGAAGTTTCGTAGAGCTTCAGAGATATTGGAGTGAGGATCGTTCAGATCTTCAACAGGTGCTTTAGTGGATTCAGTGGTAGCCGTTGTCGGAGGGAGAGTGCAGTAGTTCAGGTTTGGAGGCCAGTGCAGTGCAACAGTTCATATTGATGGCCAGTTGTCCATCTCAAGTCTTTTGGGTCGATGTATTTGTAACCCTAGTTATTATTTATAATAAAAATGCTGAGATTCTTCCTATTCGATGTGTTAATGGATTGTAGTGCTTATGTGTTTTATTTTACATGGCAATATTTTGTTTATTAATTCAATAATTTTATGGTAAAATGCTGGGTTAGTGTGATTTCTGCAAAATTAGTAAAATATCCTATTTGGGGATATTACACTCTACGTGGGCTCTCTGCGCTGTTGCTTTGCGCTGCCTTCTGTGGCCCTCTGCGTCCTTCTCTCCTCGACCTTTGTCACTGCTAACTCCCTCTCCTTCTACCTCTGCAACTCTGCCCTGCAACTCTCCCTCTGAAATTGAATTCTATTCCTTCAGAATCGACTTCCTTCGGGTTACCGAGTGTATGCCCGACTTGCTTTTCAAATGACCCTCAAGCCTTTTTTTATAATCTTCTCATTGACGAATCAATGCCCAGATTAGAAATCTAAGCAATGGCCAAGATTAAAACTTGACTTGATCTTCATTTTCTAGAAGATTCACACTCTGTTTTATTAATACCCATTAATTATTTAATTTTCCTAAGTTTAGACTTAGTTTCTACATTAAAATAATTAATTATTTTAATAAAACATAAACCGAGTGGAATTTCCACAAACAGTTTCTGGGTTCTTTGGAATACTGATGTCGAAGCCTCCTTACAAATTTTGAGACTTGGAACACTTTCTGATGCTACAAAAATCAACAAGCCATTCTCCAGAATATAATGAATGTATTTTTTTCTTAGCATACATGTATATTGAGGCTTCTTAGATGTAAAAAACGTATTACATCGTAGTTTGGGTGGCTTTTCCTTTATGTTAGTCCTGTTCTTTCTTGCAAAAATGTCATTATTATATGGTATGTAATCTTAGTGATATTTCTTTAGAATCTATTTTAACTTTTGAATCTGCTAAAAATGACGTGTGACACAGATTGAGCATTTTTGTTTATTTGGATAATTCCTAATGAGATGAAAGTGTCGCTTCTGGTTTTTTATTTTCATTATTATTTTTAAAAAATTATTTTACAATGCCCTACAATATCCAAATAGCAATTGACGAATAGGAACATGTTGAATGTAGAGAATTACGGGATTGCATTCGGACGCTATTTGGTATGGTGAAAGTCTATCTTGATGTTTTGGTGAGTTTATTTACTCAAGGAAGTCATTAAATTCTCATCTGCCTAATTCAATCACCTCTTTTTGGTATTTTGATGTGTTTTAAGATGTAAATTTATATTGTGAAGATGATGGCTTCATTATTGGCATGATTGTCCTCATATTGTCCTTATTTTGTTAGTTAGAAATGTTTTACTTGACTTGCACGAGATTATATCTGTGAGGGGAGATATGTTGCAACTCATATTAGAAAAAATACAGAGAATAGTTAAGTACTACATTGTGGCACCATTTTGCACCACTAGTTTGATTTGATATGATTCAATATTTCCTTCTCATGCAGGCCCTTTTGCTCTTATTTCTTCTATTTTCAAGCTGGATTGCATATATAATGTTTGAAGACACCAAACAAGGCAAAGAAATCTTCACATCTTATGGACAGACATTGTATCAGATGTTTGTGCTTTTTACAACATCAAATAATCCGGATGTCTGGATACCTGCATATAAGTATAATTCTTTTCTTAATCTATTTGAATTTGCAAACCATGTTGTTATTATTTATTTATCAAATTATGTGAATTTGCTGAAGCTATTATGGTAAGTGCTCAAGCTAATCAGATAATTGATGTTGCGTGACTTGTGTTTCTATCACTAACATGATAAAGTTTAAAAGTTTATACTTCTCTTGGAATGTAATACAATCCACTGTTGCAAATATCTCTGATTTCTCCTGCTATTTATGATTTTCCCTAGTTTTTTATGTTGCTGATGCTTCTGAGCTTTTTAGGTACAAGTTTATGCTTTCTGATATTTTCCAGTATTTTACCGGATATTTCTGTTTGAGTTTCTTTCTGGAAACTTGCTGATATATTCCCTGAAACCATATTTTCAATGTTGATGCAAACGCTTCACAAACAATTCAGAATGTAACATGCAATTACATGTATTTTGCCCTTAAAATTTAAAAGTGGTATCCGGAGTTTAGTTCTGTTTCAAATATACTTCACATTTGGGCTTTAGATTTTCCAGCTTCCTTAGTTGTGGATTTCTTTCAACACCTTTATATATTTTACCACTTTATATCCAACATCTTAAGGTTTTCATTTACTTATTTTTTTGTTTTGAAAACTTGCATTTCATATTACGTTATCTCACATAAGGATGCATCAAGTGATACATAATAAGGAATACAAATCAGTGATATATGCAATGGCTATTCATACATCTCCTCCCAACACATATTATAATGTACTTAAACCCCAAAATTTCAGAGCGATCACATAAAATATAGTGCAAAACCTAGGAACATAAAAGAAAAGAGATAAACCCTAAAAACAATCTCTTTGATAATAAAAAATAGGGCACTATGTTCACTTGCCTCTTCAAAGGGGCAACATTTAAGAGAGATGCTCCAAATACAATCACAATTTTTTATAATTCATTATATATCCTTCTATTCAATATAAAGTTATCCATATTCCGTAGATAATCTTAAATAACTATGAGATTGTTGTCGCCCAAATTGTACACCTTATGCGACAACACTTAGGGAAGGGTCTGTCACTCTGATCCCTGCCCTCTCCGTTTAAGCTATCTTCTAAGTGCAAGCTAAGGGGGGTAGTCCCTATAGATGAAATGATGAGAAACTTGTTGAAAACCAACAAGTTTAGGAGATACAACTGAATGTCCTAGCAACTTGAATTAGAATTATGTGACAACTAAGATTTATCAAGCACACTTAGATTAGATTCTTTAAGATATGAACGATAGACTAGTGCCTTTTGTTAGAAAATCAGAAAGGAAGAAATATTTTCTTTATGTTGATAATTACTTATGATATTCTTATGTTTTTATTAACTTTCTTATGTTCTTCTTTTATCTTGATTCATCAAGCAATTACCAAAACCATAATACGAAGATCAAAGACACCAAATGTAGGCACACAGCTAGGGAAAAACCCCTAGATAGGGGAAAATGCAGTCAAACCTCTTCCTTTAGTAGTTTCACAAGACAAGACGAGATAATCCAAGACTCTTTGACCTAGACACAAACTTTCTCCAATCACCAAGTTAGCCCTTCCTTCCTCTTCAAATGATAACTTTCCAACAACTTTGACGTAGAACTTCGACCTCCTGCAACAAACTTCGACTTGTAGTGGATCTCAGATTTTCGACCCCTGCAATTGCCCAGTGACTTCGCACATGTGAGAGATAGAAGGCCCAAAACTTCAATCTTGACTTTCCCTGCAATTCTTCTCCTCCTTCTGCAACTTACTTTTTATGCTTCTCCTTCTTGTGTATCGAACTTGATTCAATAATGCTCCAAATGAATCAAATTGCACTTCTATATATAGCCTCTTCTGTGGGTCGAATTGCCCTAATGTAGGCCAACTTCATCTGGTAAGGGTCAACTTGGTGTGGTGGTGGCAAGTGGCTTATTTGACTCAATAATAATACTTTTTACATGATACAAAAGCCCAAAAAGGGTCTAATAAAATGGTCATTGACTCTAATGACTCCTAATAAAACCTAGAAGTCCTCAATGGGGACTTTGGTCTAGAAAATGATGACCCAAGCATGAAACCCATGCTTTAATAAGTCATTTTAATAATAAAAAAAATCTTTTTCTTTCTTTTGATAAATACATTTCATTATGACTAAAATACAATTATGGAGATCAAACCTAGTTACATTCTTCAACACTCCCTTTTAACTAGGGAGGTTTTCATAATCACACATATGTACAAGTACATGAAAGATCTCAAAACACATGAACCACGAAGAGTTTAGGCACACACGGTGCCATAGACAAGATTCCTGACTAGAGAAATCTATCTAGGTGGGACTAAGATGGACTAAAGCTTTCAATCTCTATAGGTACCATTAGACTTACTTACTAACCATCAACCCAGGGATCTAGGTGCGTAATGCAAGGTCAGAGCTCTATGACCAATGCCACCCTCCCTACTTCGGGAACTAGACATCAACACACAAGCTGGCCAAATGTCCTCCTAGGCATTTTGTATTACACACGATGCCTCAACACTCTTGATTATTCAAATTGGTAACAAAAAATCTCTCTTGATCAAACAGATTGGTAATGTTGACCACTGGAGTGGCACCTGATGATAATGTGAAGACTCCATGCCTAAGGATGAACTAGAAGACACTTGTACCGTCAAATATCATCAGTTCAACAGAGTTTTTTTTAACTCTACTTCTACTTCTCATCATCTTTCTCTTGTACCCATTTTCCACACCCTACGAGGAATTGTAATAAGTGATGCTAGTAATGATGAATTTGAGTTAGTATTGAGTATGTAACAAGCCTAGGTAGCTTGGGACCTTGCCAACAAGTGAGTATTACTCTGAGAGGTTTTTTTCACTCGGTTAATTATCATCTCCCTATCAAGACTTAATAATTAATTGAGTTTTTTCCTCCAATTTTACCCCAAAGCTAGAGTATGGCTTGATGGTGAGGCCTTGGGTGAGTCTTAGTGTCTAGAGCCAATGTATATTACCATACTAGATCACACAAAAAATTTCGTGGAATTTGGTTAGGTCTAGGTAGTGATTTTTAAAATTTTTAGATTTCCGGTAGGTTGAAAATTGTAATTGGATTGTAATAAGTGTTATCTAGAGAAGTTGTATGGGGCATGAGTAATCAAAATTACACCTCTCACCCTCAACTTTCCACTATGACATAATTTGAGGGGTTAATAATGTGTTTTGGGCCCTCAAAACCCACATTTCCTAAGTTTAATGGAAATTGTGGCATTTAACTAGGCTAGAATTAAATAAAATAGGGAGAAATAAATTATTACATGTGACAAAATGACGTGGAAATGACTTGGAAATTATCCTAAGTGAAAGAGTTGAGTCAACAGACATGTGGAGGATGACTGAGCACACAACATCATTAATTCACCATTATTTTATTAAAATCGAATTTCCCAGAGATAAAGCGGCAGTTACACAAAAGGAAAATCGAATTTATTAAAGACAGGAAGCTTCAACCATGTTCAAGGTAATCAGGCTGATAGAAGAAGAAAAGCATCTACTCAAGTAATTATATCTATGACTTTATATGAATCTATTAAAATGTCTCCTTTGAAAAGAAAGAAAGAAACTGTTTGGTGTTTCAAAATTTCCATAGAAGACAAGGGCAATCAAGTCATTGCCAAATTCATGAAGGGAGATATAAGAGCCCAAAGGATTATTATAGGATCCACAAAAGACTCTATCATCTCCTATGTACCAAATCTAAAATCATCAAAAAGAGTATATAAGAATTGAGTGGAGCTATTCTCTGTGAGTACTGCAGGAGAAACAATCTCTCTGATCAACTGCAGGAACTAGGAGAAGACTACAGTGATGCTAAAAGCTCTATGAGAAGAATGGGGAAATCTGACTTCACAATTATACGGGAAGATAGAAGTCACACCATTCCACGATTTAGGATCACTATGTAAATAGAGGAAACAAAATTGAAACCCAAAGTTGTTAGAGGATCAAGTAAAGGAATCAAACCTTTGGAGTTGTGTCCAGGAAGAAAAGAAGATTCGGTAAGTCTTGGTCCTCAAAGTAAAAGAAGAAATGTGGACGAAGCACGATGTCTTGAATATGATGAACTTGGGCATTAAAATAGAAATTGTCCTTGATCTGAAAAAGGACAAGATAAATAGGGAAGAAGCCCATGAGGAAAGAGCCTGATAAGAAAGAAGAAAGGATCTCCACTACGATTGAGATCATCTTCTCCTTTAAGTGATTTCTGTTGGGTATATGATAGGAAGCAATGTAGCATCTTGATGAAAACATGGTAGGAGCTCCTGGTGAATCAGCTCCGGGAAAACCTCTCTGATAACATTACTAATGGAAAGCAATCATCAAGAGCAAGGGTCATCATGGAAGCAAATTTCTGGGATGTGATGACATATTGATGGAGCAGGGCAAGAGAATGAAGCTCTTCATTCTTGAGAAATTGCTATAGGATGACTCAAGGGAAAAAGGGTATGATGTATGTATATATTTATATTCTAACATTGGATGTTGTGAAGTCATGTCATATGGTTGCAGCTAATGAACTTCCGTATTTAGAAGTATGATCTATGGAGGAGTATCTCTCAGTGCACGGATAGATGAAATCAACATAATATGTCCTCATGAAATATGAGGTGGTAGTATATGAACGAGAAACTAGAAAGGTTGTAAGTTCCTGGGAATGGAGAATGTGCAGAAAGGGAGAGATCATGAAATGCAACCATGTCAAGAGGCAGTTACCATCCGAAAGCCAAGAAGATGTGACTAGGAGATCTCCTGGAAAGATATGTAGACTCTGACAGAAGTCTGGTAAAGAAGAAGACCTTTGGCAAAAGCATATCATTAGGAGATGTGTCAATCTGTATGAAGGATGCCGATGCTTACAGGAAGATGTCATGGTGAAAGATCGTCACTAAGGTAACTTTTGTTCTAAAAGGTTCATATGAATATGTTTATCTGGATGAAATTTGTGCAGGGCTGCTAACCATGAGAAAGGATATATGATCCTTGGAGATGATTCAAAGAAAAACAACATGGCATAACAATGGACCAAATAAAGGAAGTCTGATGAATCACTTTCTGATAGCTGACATAACTCAGGATGGAAGTGATGGATGATCTGTGCCCTATGAAGCTAAAAGTTGAAGATTCCTCAATATCGAAATCCATGACATCGAGGACAGGAATTCTTCATGAGCAGCTGGGTGTCTCACCATTGCTGCTGGAGGTCCCTGGTTAAGAGGGAGCTTGA
Organism: Pinus albicaulis; assembly: GCA_034641835.2. Taxonomy (NCBI): domain Eukaryota; kingdom Viridiplantae; phylum Streptophyta; class Pinopsida; order Pinales; family Pinaceae; genus Pinus; species Pinus albicaulis. The sequence continues at coordinate 7,870 of JAXQQM020087492.1, read as the reverse complement.
TGATAAGTTTCTTACTTGGAAGAAACTTGGTAATTCCTAAGAATGAGCTTAGGTACATTCCTTGTATAGGAATGAGTACATTCCCTTGTGGAATAGGTCCTCCCTGGTTGAGAGGGACAGATAGACACATCATTATGGTCTTCACTTGGGAAGACAGAATGGAGGATTGGGTAATCATCTGGCATTTGATACTCTTTGAGAATGTATTAAGGGCATTCAAGGTAAGAGTAGTTGGGACCGATATTTTTTGAGGGCTAGCTGCCCAAGAGAAGAATAGTCCAAGAAGGTCATACTTTGAGAACACCCGGGTGGAGTATGTACCTTGGAGAGACAATGAAGATGGTGTCTATAAGTCGTGTGTCTCGCAAGCATTGTAGCCCATTGTCTTATTGAGAGATGGGGTTGTTAGTCAAGGCCTTGCACTAGGACAATGCTGGTTGATATGATGCTATATAGATGCGATTACCAATCCAATTCTTCTTATAAGATTCTTCAGTTTGAAAGTAACCATGTACCTGTATGAATACCTCCCTAGTTAAGAGGGAGTGTTGAAAAGTGTAACTAGGTCAGTCTTCATGTTGACTATGTAATTATGTATTTATATAAAGAAATTGTCAAAAATAATAAAATGTATTTTTGGTGTACTTGCTTCATGGGTTTCATGAGCAAGATTTTTATTATGTAGATAGACTTCTTCTTGATGTCTATTAGGTTGAATTAAGTGTCTCATATGTGAAGGATCTAGTCTAGGTATTTATGCTCCAAGGCCTTGTGGAAGACGCTCACAAACAACCCTCAATGAATTGATAAAAGACAAGCTTTAAAGGCAGAAAAGAAGCACCTTATCAACGTTGGAATAAACTTTATCTAGTCGGCCTAATTCACCATGAAGTAGTCGGCCTTACTCTCAGCTGTATAGTCGGCTTGTTTAAAGGGATGTGCCCTATATATATATATATATACACATGTAATGCGGTCATCATTAAAAGCAAGCAATGTGGGCATTTCCAAAAAGACAGTGCGGAAAAAGAACATAGATAGTGCGGATAAGTGACATCATATCATGCGGATAAGGGACAATATACAATGCGGATAAGGGACAGCATAAAGTGCAGATATACATCTGAAACAAATGTACAGGAAGGAGATTGTGGAAAAAGACAGCAAGGTACAGATTGCGAAGGTACAAGTTACGGATAGGCACAACAAGGTACAAGAGTGCGGATAGGTGCAGCAAGATTGCGGAGTGGTACAAGAAGAATACAGTGCGGATATTTTCAGAGTTTAAAGAGCAGACTTCAGAAGATTGGTTCAGGGTTAAGAGTGCAGATTTGTCTATGTTATCTGAGCTCCTATACAGCTGAAATAAGTTGCAGATATATCATTGTTAAGGGCAGCTGATTTGAAAAGAGAATGTGCTGAAGTTGAGACAATGATCATAAGGAGAAAGGCAGTAATAGTAAGAAAGGTAAATCTATGATCTACCTTCCTACAATTCAAGCAATTCAACTACAATTGTATGTAAGGAGAAGATCAAGATCTCCAGTATTGATGCAGAACTGAGCAAATTGGTGAAGAGAAGAATCAAGGTTGAAGAAGCTATAACAAGGTCTTGAAATCATATCTAGGTCAAGGGTCTGAGTCTAGGTCATGGTACTTGTCATCTGAAGATCTATAAGAAGAATTCTTTTGGTTTTTCCTCTCCAAGGAGAGGTTTTGCCCTGGCTCTAGGAGCCTAACTTGCGTGTCTTAAGCATTTTGATAATTGACTTGATAAAAGATTAACTAAGCTAAAAGAAGAGAAGACATAAGTAACACAAGTAATCTCACAAGTAATTATCAAGAAGAGAATTTGTATTAATCACCAGTTCTCCAAATTCTCAACAAGATCTTCAGGCGGAGATCTCAACCTCTACCTCGGGGGACTTCGAGTGCCTGCTCAGGAGAGTAGTTCCACAGTTTTGGTGAGGATTTGACATAGCAGCAACAACAGAAGTGCGTATTCCCTTCAGGACTGCGTAGAGGCAACATAGATTGCACTGCGTAGTGCAGTCTAGAGAAAGTGCTGGGAGTGTGGGAGAGAAGAATTTTGCCAGAAGATTTGGAGGGGAGGACAACCAACTCCTACTAGGGATTTTGGTAGCATTTTGGAGACATCTACCAACAGTTCCAGCCAAGAGTTGAATTTCCTAGCAGTTGGGTGAGCCAAGCCCAAGAAGGCCAATTTCCGAGGTCAAAACTAGGACGAACCCTTTCTGGGTTTTTTTGGGTTTATTGAGGAGAAGCCAAGATTAATTTGGCAGAATTTTCTGGGCAGGTTTAAGGTGTCAAACAGAGATCTTAACTCAGCCAACAGCTAGAGGAACTAAGGGAGAATTGGGCTAAAATTCCGAAGTCAATATCAGGGCAATTCCTTTGCGGGTTATTGCGGGTTAGCGTAGCAGGCCCTAGCAGCATTTCATTGGGACCAGGAGCAGCAATTTCTGGGCTAGGCAGTGCAGTCATTGAGCCACACAGAGCAGTTTCCAGCAGGAGTTTTGTTTGGGTTTGAGCTGTCCTTCAGCCTGCCTTGAGCATGCCCAGGTGCAATCTTTTCAGCACCTCATTTGTACTCTTTCCTGACATATTAATAAAATGGCTCAGCAATGATTTTGGCTACAAATTCTGTGTTTTAATGGTGTTTTCCTTATTGCTGTAATTTTTAGTCTATTATGCTTGTATTACTATCATTATCCCATTTGGGGATATTACACTTCTCTGCACCAATCATGACCAAATATGTAAGAACCATCTGTTCTAGCAGGGAAAACTAGGAGGTAAAATCAATTTGAACAATAGCTGAACTAGTATAGATTGATTAGGACAGAAATTATGTTTATTGACAAAAGAGTTTTCCATTCACTATGAAACATAGATTATGAAGAGACATTTTAAGTATTTTGCTGGTAGAAGGCTTCAAGAAGGGAGTTTGATACCTGTAAATGTTCTTAATTTTTTTGCATCTTTCTAGCTCCAAGATTGGTGATTTCATTGACTTACCTTTCGTAAGTACTACTAATTGATTGGATGTGTTTATTATTGTAGTGTAACTTTTGATTATTGGGGGGTTTGTACACTAATAGGGCTGATTCCTGACCAATATCCTGCACTTTTAGCAATTTTCGTATAAAAGATTATGTGCTTTTCTATTTATATCGTTGATTCCAGTTAGGACTAGGCCCATAGCTTCTTATAAAGATATAATTTTGATGTTCCCTGGCAGCGTGGGATGATATAAAATATCAGTTATGAACTTTAATTGTTTATTGAATATCGTGTCTTTTCCAATAAAGTGATTTTTTTTGTTGTCTCAATGTTCATGCCTTTGTGTCTGTGATGCAGGTCATCACGTATGTCTTGCCTCTTTTTCATAATATACATACTATTTGGCGTATATTTTGTGACAAGTCTTATTCTTGCTGTTGTTTATGACAGTTTTAAATCTCAGGTATTAAGCTGTAGATAATCTGATGCAGAATATTTCCTTTACAATTAAATGCATTAATGTTGAGATTAGTATAGCTTATGTTTCTATTTTAAAGTTGTTTTTCTTTGTGCATTAATAGGTAAGAAATAGTTAACACTATTACTACATCTAGTAACAAAATTAGAACAGGAAAAAAAGAGTAATTGGTATTTTATTGTTTCATCCATAGATTCATAGTCCCTTCAAATAGATGCTCTAAGATAATTTTACGAGTGTGCTTAGAGTCCTAATGTTAAAGGGATTACAATTTTTTATTTTTAACAGCTTGCAAAACATGTGGTTGAGATGGACACTTTGCGAGAAGATACACTGCAATTAGCTTTCGATCTACTGGATATACATGTAAGTTCTTCTAGTAAATTTTGCATGTTGCAAACCGTTCAAACATAATCTATTTCACCATTGGTTTTATGCATTTCCACTCAATGTCAGCTTGTTGTTTTCTTCTACTCATCTTCTTTTAAAACTTTCTCTAGATTTATTATTTTTCAAATAGGTACATTCCTGCATGCCCATAAGGCAGTCCTTCAGCCTTGTCTTGACAGGCCCATTCAAGTAATGGACATTGTAGGCTTCTTCTAGTGAGCTTTGAATTATGTCTCCGCAAGCCATTATGGGAAGGACTTGAGGATGTTTAATTGAACACAACATGAGATAGAGAGTGTTTCACAACAATACTTCACACTATTTTGCAATGTTTCTGCTTCATTCCTTTATCAAGTTGCTAGATGAGAATAAGATCTTCAAAGAAATACTGTGATATTCCCACTTAGCAATATTGCTAAGGGAAATATCAATTTTGCCAATTTTGTTATATTTTGTACTTACACTTAGGAAAAGTGGGTTGCGGGACCCCACCTGAGTTTTTGTAGCTAAGGCAAGGGCCCAATTTAGGAGAAAAGGAAAAATCACATGGTTAGTGGATGGTGGGGACCACCCCAAGGAGGAAATACGACCCATCCTCTTGGAAATACACATTCCTTGGAGGGAAAAGATGAGGGGGTCGATGGCTGGGCCCCACATGGGAGAATTTGGAGGAACAATGACAAAAGCGGAGGCGGCACTCATTTTGGGCATCTTTGATCATTTGCACACTCACCTTGACTTGCATGCTTGAGCTGGAAGCCAAGTCTGCATGTGCTGTTGAGGTCAAGAGATTTTCTGGTGAGAATCTCACCCTTGCTTTGGTGGACCATGAGTTCCAAACCTAGGAGGGAGTTTCATTCTACTTCAGGTCGATCTAGGGACATTCCTGTGTATTTTTGGAGCAACTTCAGCAGAGACTATTTGGGCCTGCGCAGTCCATCTTCGGGCCACACGTGGGACAAAAGAAAGAGGAGGAATTTGGGGCTGAGTTTGTGATAGGAGTCTGGAAGGGAGTTTAGCTGAGTATCTCAGCCATTTTGGGGTTATTTAGCAATATCTTTTACAGGTGGGTCGAAATACCCAGCAGCTAGAGAAGCTAGGGAAAATTGGGCCGAAATGCAGGGGTCAACATTTGGCCAATTCCTTTGTGGGTTTTTGTGGGTTATTGGAGAAGAGTTCGGGGTTAATTTCCCGAAATTTTCTGAGCACCGGAGGAGGCCCTAGCAGCAATTGTTTATAGCTAGTAGTGCAGTTTTCAGAGGGGCAGTGCAGAGCTTTGTTGGGGACAACTATATTCATATTTGAGCAGCTGATTTCATCACTGGGGCATTGATAGCTTGCCTTGGGAAATCCCCAGGTGCATGCATTCTGATCTTATCTTGTACCCAACATTTACATTAATGTGTTGTGAATTTTTTCGTATGTTTTTGCTATGATTGCTCTGTTTATCATTGTAAATTTCCGCTAGGAATATTACAAATACGTTCATTCAATCACTATAGTCAATATGATGAACCTTGGGAATTACACTGCCCCTGGCAATGATGTGCTAGTTTTCTTGCGAACCTAGCACACGACAAACCATTACCATAGCAGATTACCAAACTACTAAATGAATGCCCAACTAGGTTCTTAACATAAATCAGCGGAAGAAAAAGCATAACCAATCTCATAAAATGGCACAACAGATTTTGCCCAATCAAATTTGTTCATCATTAAATTGATTCAGAACCTACTTGGGCTCTCGTCCTGGGATAATGGCACAACTGAGGAAATACATGTACAACACTGGATTTGATCCAATTGATCAAGACCTCCTTGCTTGATCTAGATCTCCTTGCTTCTCCCTTCCTCAGGCCCAACACACTAGAGTATTACACTCTTCATTGAGATGCCTCTCTCAATCTGGTGATGCTGTATGGTGTACCTTCTCCATATCCTTAGCCTTGCTTTTATAACTTTTTGTTGAGCTAAATACTTGACCCTAATCTCCAAAGTGATTGATGGTTGAGATTAAATATCGCCTTGCTTGAGATCAAGGGCTAAGATTAAAACATAATAACTAAATTAAATACCTTTTCTAATATTTCTTTAGCTCAGTAAGCCGACATAACAATTATGTGCTTTTCCTAAGATAAAACTTGAGCTAGGTTACAAATGCAAATTTCGCACACTAGAGCAAGTGTTTACAGAGATCTTGGGTGAATTCTGCATGCCTAGACACTTAAGCCTATGCAAAATTACTTGCGCAAACTACAAACATCAACACTCCCTCTTAGCGAAGGAGGTGCTTTTGTGCCCTGGAACTAACTTCGATCTTGGAAGTGCATCCGTTTCCATGGCTATTCCCCTCTGAGAAGTGCATTCGTTGCAATGGCTATTCGCCTCTGAACTAGAAGCCTTCTCTGCCACCTGGTCTGGAAACATCGTCAAAGTCTTGCTCTTCTTGGCATGGTTCCTAAAAGCTTTCTTCTCTTGAACATCCTGTAAGGTTATCTTATACAAGGAGACATTCTTGATAAATTTGGAAGAATCTGTCGACTGCGCCTCCCCTCTTGAACCTAAAGGTTGACTCCCTCTCCGCTGTTCAACCTTCGAAGTTTCTCTCTCCTTGTCCTCTGTCCCTGCTTTGCTTCGTTCCATCGCTGAAATAGGCTGGCCTGACCCTTTAGCATATACAGGTTTTTCTCTATAACTCGAATGACATGTCCCTCATCAGAGCTAGATCCCCGGGATTAGATCAATACCGTCTCATCCTGGAATGCTACACAAAACCCCTTCTCCATCATAGAGATTGAGAGAAAACTCCACTTGAGTTCTAACACTCATTGCATGTTTTTCACTTCAATCTTGCCTACTGAATCAAGTTGTAATATGATTGTCCCAACCCCTTTCACCGCATGTTTGCCATCATCACTAAACTCTACGTGCAGTTCTGAGTCCCACTTGGTTAAGCTGTCAAGCTATTCCCATGCTCCTGTCATGTGTCTTGTGTCTTCATTGTCTAGCAGCCATGAACAATGCATAATTCGAAAATGAGGACATTTAAAATGGGCTTGCTGCTGATCTACTCTACAATCTTCCTGCGAAGGTCCTTCCCATTTTAGATGTGACATGTACAACCTATGAAGACTGTAAACATTAGTAGTGCTATGATCCTTTGGTCTTATTATAGAATCCAACCAACAACCCACTATGTTGAAAAAAGTTGGCATATACTACATATTAACATGCATGAACAACAAATTATATTTTGCATCTATTAGTCTTGTTTGCAACATTATTTTTTTATGGAAAGTAAATCTTGTCCCCACACCTAATACTATACCTTCTATAATTCTGTAATAATATATAATTTAGATTTACAACCTAAGGAATGTAAAGATTAGTAGTCCTAGTAACCTTACTTTGGTCTCATCACGAAACCTATCCAACAACCCACTATGTTGAATGTGAAAATTTCAAGTCTAAAATCCTATTGCAGCAACTGGAATTAATTCTTCTAATTGTTAATTAATTTAACAATTTATTTTCTATAACAAATATCGAATAAATCACGCTGCAACCTTAACAAATAAAACCGCGGAAAATATTAACACTGGAAACTTAGGAATGCTAGCACACACATAAAAATGACAGTTATTTTTGGACAATTGACCCCGGAAAAAACCAACTTGGGAAAACCGGTGCAGCAACTGAGGGTTTTTATTATTAGTAGCAGTGAAATAATCTAAGTACAATCTGGATGTCGAATACTGGCTATCCTGTAGAGAAAACACAAGCAAAAATAATATGAGGGAAATTACCCTCACTCCGAGCAATCCCGACACTCATCTGCCATTGGAAAACAAGTCGTCCACTTAGCCCTGCGCAACTTTTGTGTCACCCTAGCGCAGTCTGCTACACGCTCAGCCTGGAACAACTGCAAATCAAGTCGTCTTATGAAAATTTCATCTATTGCAACAATTGGAAATTATT
>JAXQQM020061850.1:0-51913 GCA_034641835.2 Pinus albicaulis | reverse complement strand
GTTGAAATGATTATCTCTGCACACTAAATAACAGTGGCTATGACTATAGAGGCAAAGTGAATTTTCCACTCTAAACACCCTGCACAAATACAATAAACTCATTATAAAAATCCAAGGGAGGTGGAGGAGAAATGTTGTGGAGGCCTGTGGATGGTGGCGATTAACTGTGAGGCAATGTAGACCGTCGATCTAGATCGAACGGACGTTCGCGATTGAATTAGAGGATCGCAATGGGGGGGGGGAGAGTGTGACACCTTAAGAACTTCCGATTGCGATTGGAGCGACGGTGCGATCAAGCACCAACCTTTGGATCGCGCGAGGGATCAACGGTGGAGATTAAATCGGCGAGGGAAAAAATAGGTGAAACGAGCGGGGTGGGAGAGATAAGGGCCGTTAGATCAGAATGGATGAACAGCGGAGATTAGATCAGAGAATCGCAATAGGGAGAGGCAGAGGGTGGCATATGAAACATTTCCAATTGGCGATTAGCGATTACGCGCCAGTTGTCGGATCTGGAAATAGATCGACGGCCCACGGTTAATCGGAGGGGTCAGTGGAGAGGGGCGATGGGCGTGTTGTGGAACAAGCGATGGCCGTCAGATCTTTACAGATCGATGGCAGAGATTACGGCGTGGGTATAATAGACCAAACTCAACCGCATCGAAACGTTTTAAGTTTACAAAGGAAAAGGGCGCATATGAAACCTCCGATTGCGATAAGTGCCTATGAGCTTAGCGCTTGGTCTTAGCGCCAGGATTTATGGAGGGGAAGTGGTTAAGGGGCTGGCCTAGAAAGGGGCTTAGCCTGTTATAAGGTGGAAAGTGGGCTTTTAGCCCTTTTTTCATGTATTTTAAGGCCAACAAGGGGTAACAGTAGAGAGGAAAAGGGATTTTTAGAACAACCAAGGGTATTTGTGAGGTTTAAAAAGGGGATTTGGGTGATATTAAGGGGTTAATGAGGAACTATGGAATGGGAAAAAGAAGGTGAAGAAGCAGAGGTTAAGTGGGAATGAAACGAGAGGGAAAAGGAATTTTTGGGGCATTCTTCTTCACAAACAAAGAGGTTTTTAACTGGAAACAGCAGTGGGGATTCATCAAAGTACAAAGGGCATAAAGGGACTTCAAGGATGATGTGTTTTCAGCAGGAATGCATTCCTTGAAAGCTCAGAGATAGTTTTACCCCTTGTTTTCTTGTCAAAAATTAATATGGGGGCTAACATGATCAACAATTTGAAAGGCTAGTTGTTTAAGTATACATTTGATGTAGAATGAGTTCAAACTTGCAAGAATACTTCTCTAGTCCAAGGGTTTACAAAAAAGTCTTGATCAAGACTCGGTTCCCAGTAAGACCATCTCAAATATTAGTTGTCCAAGGAATTGAATTGTGAACAGTAACTTATTGTGACATCTCCAAAATTTTGATCTTCATAATGACAAGGCAGACAACATACATCTTCACGACATCAAAGGTACATCAACTTAATTGTATTTCTGTCTTTTCTCATTTGAAGTAATTGTCATCATTTGAAGTAAGTGTGTTGTCACCTACAAAATTAAAACCTTCATTATCATCAATTTCTTCATTGGATGGTAGAATGAATTTATTGCAACAATTGAGATAGTGTAAGGCTACATACAGGTCAGATTAGCGGCATCCAATTCACAGATCCTTTCAAGAATAGAAGTTTCACATTTCTTCACATTATAGGACATTCGTACTATAATAGGTAGAAAAGCTAAGATATTGAACAACATTCAAAACCCATCATGATCATCATGATCTAGTCAAGGACCTCTCCTTAATAATTTGTAGGGTGTCTGAAGCAGATCATTTGATTTTGAAAAGCGCAACATGCAAAGTAGTGATAACAACACCTTCAGGCATCATGGGTATTGTTACAATAAGAAAATGGAGATTGTGTAAGTATATAATGGAAACACCCTTATTCGATATTGACTATGAATCAAGCATTCTTGATCCTTAAAGAAAATGAGAGGCAAAAACACCTTATGATTTGAAACAATATTTATTGTGGCTAGTTAGCAGAGGAGTTCAAAATAATGGTACTATATAACTTGGAAGTGACTTTTGCATAATGAAAACTTTCTTCATGAAAAAATTTGTATAACAATAGATGAATTTTAAACATGATTATGACCTCCAGGAATAATATGTGGTCCTGGTAAGTCTAATCATACGTCATTATAGTAATAGTATGTGATAAGTAATTGGATAAATCATAAAATTTATGGGGACAGTTCACTCTATGATGATTACGTCTACTAAAATCATGAGTGCTTGGTTACAGAGTTTATACTCTGAATAGAGAACAGGATTGTGTCGTACATTTCGGCATTGTGTTTTACAAAGTAATTGAGATAGTTTTTTACGGCGCATGAGCTTTTGAAATTCCAAATCCACTCTTTCTTGATTGCATTTTACTGAACTTGGATTACAGTGAAATTTCATTAGCCAATTAGCCATCTCATGTAGATGCCACATATGACTTCAAATATGGTGTTCGTTCAGTTCAGGTATGCTTAAGCATGCCTATTTGCTGAGTAGTATGCCTCTCTTTAAATGCTTCTTGCTTTTGAAGATACAACTTAGTGATTTATGTGTTATAATTTCATTTCTATAAAATACAGGGAGGTCACAGATCTTCAACATGGGAAAAAATTGGAAGAGTAGCAGCTGGGGTTATGACAAAGAAGATACTTGATCTAAAAGCTGGGACTCAGGTACGCTCATACTACTTTCAGTATTGCAATTTTTAGAAATGTGTTGAGGCTTCTCTTATACTTTTTTCCTCTCTAGATGAACCAGACATTTTTAATTTCTAGGAACATTATTTCTCTACTACCTTAAATATATATTGTTGATCTTTAAATTTCTAGAAAATAATATAGTGTGGAATACCTCATTTAATTGCAAAAAGTTCCAATTATTCAAAGCAGTGTCGTGAATGCTATGTCAAACTGTTTTCTCTATTGGTATCTATGTGAAAATGGCTACAGATAATCATTAAAGGACTCATGATAGGCACGTGTTAAAAAATATCATGTATGCATACTACTATTCCTAGGATGTAGGAATTTCCATTTTGTAGTTATTCATAGGATTTGAGCAGAATAATTGTTTCAAGAATTGAAATTATGCCAGAGGATTTGAACTCATGAATTTTACCATGCCCAATTTTAGGCATGTGTCTTGGGCAATACTAAATATTAAGTTGGCTTTTTTTGACACTTAAATTACAAAATTTAAAAATTTAGACATGTAAGTGCTCTAAAGCCATCAACTTCTAGCCATCCTCTAGTTAACCAACAAAATGAGCAATGGAATATTAGTGGAATTCATGAAAACTAATGAAAATTCATGTTATCAAAATGTCCAATCTGATAAGTATGTGTTAAAATTTCTTTGAAAACACCATCCTGGAAATTTACCACCTATCAGATTACAAATCTACTGAACAAAGATACAACTAGGATGTTAAGTTATCCTAAAACCAACTATCTAAGCAAACAGATCAGATCTAGTTACTTGCTGGAATTATCAACTCAAAAAACTTTGGGATGTAAAGGGGTATTCACTCAACTAGTAAAAGAGAAAACCAAACCTGGAGTGATTATGCAAAAACTTTTGGATGTACAGGAGTAGTCAATCAGCTAGTAAAAGACCATTGTTGCTGACAACCTCCCTCGACAAACTGTATGAGGCATCTTCAAATACCAGACTACACTAGCTCATAAATTTTCCCTATTAAGTAGCACTATCTACTCAATTCATATACCACACACTTCACAGTTTGTGCTGGAATTCTGCAAAGCTTTTGTTTTTGAAAAAAAAATGACCACACTAAATATGAATCTCCCTTTCCTTCAAAAGGCTCCCATCTACAATGTGAATGAAAGGCATTCTACCAAGTAACAAGGATAACAACTTTAGAGTACAAAACTTCTTGACAAGTACTAAGGCTATGATTACAACCATTGATTGATCAGTTGTGGCGAATAAGGGGACATCTAATGCATGCTAGCCCCTACCAAATAATACATCATTTTTTTTTAAATCGTATTGTCCAGGAAGATTTATCTTTTAACCTATTGAATGTTTTGGAAAATGATCTTCAATGTTTGTATCTCCTTGCATTTTCGAATGGCTAGTGCTACTCCCAACCCTTGAACTTTTGTGGCCATCACTTATTTTTAGCAGCCATAGTGTCATTTGTTGTAACTGAAGCATTGTAAGCATGCTTACATCTATTACTGCAACCTTTTCCTAGTTTCAATATTTTTTTCAATGAATACAATAAAATATTACCATTCAAACCTCCTCAACAACCCTATACTAAAGATAGAAATAGGATGTTGAGATCCCCTTTCTACTCCAAGAAAAATCATGAAAATATTTTAGAAAAAGACTACAATAATGCTCTCAATCAACCAGTTCCATGATACAAGTCAACGATAATATGATAATGGAGTTGGTTTTGCAACGATCCTCCAAAAATGGCACCAGAAAGTACGGTTCCTCCTCCAAGTGGTTGACCATGTATCTACCTTCACGAACAATGAATGAATCCTCCTTAAAAGCATGTTTGGCCTCCTCCAAAGTGGATTCCTTCTTCAAAACTTGAATGAATGCACAAAGACCATGCAAAACTTTAATAAAGTGGCACTTGTGGCATCATGAGTAGAACTTTCCATCAATATTCAATGCAAAAGGCTCCATTTGGAAAATTCCATGGTAGAAGTACAATCTACAAAGGAGAAGACGAAGTACTTATCAATGAGTGGACATCCTTATCATAATAGCATGGAAATGTGTGCAAGGTGACTTCCTCTCATATAAGGTGTTCTCCCCATTGACTAAAAAATTCCTCAAAGGGGTGATGACCCTTAAAATATTTGTTAAAATTGTGAGTGCCTTATAATCATATGTCTGGCCAACATATCAATTGTTTTCCTTGATGAACATATTTGAAAAAGGTGTTTGAATTATCGCTGGAGATGCAAGTGAGACTTGAACACATTGAAATAGATCTAAGAGAAAGTTGTATATTCTTCACATAGGTATAAAAATGGATCATGCAACACTCTGAATGCATGTGCAACTGCTACTATATTTCATGTTACCTTATTTTTTCTAAATGCTAAGTATAGTTTGTTGGAAATTATCAACTATTCACTAATGGCTTGGCCTCTTCAAGTTTGTAAAAAACATCAAACTCTTCTCAAATATTTGCTACAGGTTGTATAAATTTGTTGATTTGTAAGAAATGATGTGTTTAGCTAGAAACAACCCTCATACACTATTTTAATTTCCACATCTGATGAAGTCAAAGTAGTATGGGGCTTCTTCATGTTGTTTTGGATTTCTTAGCCTACATGAACTTTGTCTTGCTTTTATTTTTTTTACTTTGAATTTTTTCCTGAAATTTGTTTTAGTTATTTTTGTTAGAACTCATTAGGTTCTAGAAGATCTGCATCAATCTTCTCCTTCCATGCTTGAGAGTTAGTTTTTTCTATAGAAAATTTCCAAAATTTGTCCAAAAATCTCTTTTCACAGCGCGCAGAAACTTATTTATCTAGTCCATTTAGGCCAATGACTTACTTATCTAGTGGGCCATTCTATGTTTTGGGTGAAGGAGTCACACTTCTCAATTTTGAGAGAGATTTATTTTACACGTGGGCAACCAGACATGCTTCCTTAGCAGCGAGGTTGGTCATGAATTCCTATTTGAGAAAATGGACTTTATGTAATTTTCCTATGGCATACCTATTATCTGTTGCATCATTTTACGCAACTGAATTGAGCTTGACGATTTCTATTGCTTTTTCTATAACATTCTTGGACATTTCCTTTACTGAATTTTATATCTGCAACTCTCCAACACCTTTCTGTGAGCTTCCTACTTTCTCCAAGTCGCCAGACAATGTGGGTATTCTAATTGATGTTACAGGAGAGGTACACTAGCAACCATTTTCCTCTTGGATGTTGAAATTGCTGAATAGATGCCTTGTCGAAACAAGGCTTCAAGTAGAAGGCCTTATTAACTCATCGTTCATTTCTGAATCTTGTATTTTACTTTCTTAAGGAGATGGTACATTACAAAGGCCTTATTGTTTCGACTTTATACATTTAACATCATCATCACTGGATGTAGAAATAATTCCTATCAAGAATCTTATGCATTCAATGGACCACTATTTATGATTTGACCATGGGTGCTTTCCTTCATACTTTAAATGCCATATGCCCTAGATGCATTTTTGAATGTACAACTAAAGAGTTGCTCAATGCTAAGTGTGTTTTCTCAAACATTTCGAAATACAAGAAACAGAGAAATATTTGTGAACACAAAAACATTTTTGTCAATTTTAAAACTTCCATGGTTGTTTTCTGATATTGACATCGAATTTGATATCATCAAGAAGACAAAGTGAAGAATTATGAGTATGTTGCCTAAGGTACGAATCAAAGAAATGAGTGAAAACATTTTTGAGGTCTTGGACTTAGCATTGCAAGATCAGATTGTTGATGTCCAAGCTGAAGATGTCGCATCTATGCCAATTCTTGCATTCAGTTCTAGCTATGATGTTATTACAACCATGTGTAGAATATTGGAGGTGTTTGTTGAAGATAAATCTGAGAAAGTTTGTGAAATTTTAGCTCATGATATTGGATACATTGCATGCTTATCTTCCACTCCTTTAGCAATCGATTATGTAACCAACTTTCTGTGTCAAATCCAAAAAAATGTTGGTTTTAAAGTGAATTTGGGAAACATAGATGTTCTTATATCAGGATTATTTTGTGCTCAGTGTGATAAACAAATTTCAGCTAAATTGGGGAAAAGTGACCTTGATGTAACTTTATATCAGATATAAAGGAAAAACATTCTTAATAATACAATTGTTAGAGTTTTCTTTTAGTATTTGTCATTCTCTCTTTTATCGACTTCTTTTTATTAAATCATTAGAGAAATTTCGTGTTGCTACTGTGGGAAGAATTTCTCGTCTTCTATGCCATGCAACCAAAAGTGGCCTTCTGGGAACAAAACCTTTGTGGATAAAATACTTGGATATACTTCCACTTTATGAGAAGAAGGTTGTGAGGAGATAATGTTTTTTGAAAATACATTACTTCATTGAGAATAATGTAATTGATATTTTGTTTGAAGATGATGACACATGCAACAAAACAAAAGAAGAAAATATGCTTGGAATATTGAAACATGCTTTGGAAGCCACTGAGGATCTGGATGTATTTGAGACTTTTTTGGAAATGGTAGCAGAAATTATGAAAATGGTTGATATCCATGGATATTTGTTTTTTTTTATCATTTTCTTTATTGATTGATTAGCTTAACAATTCAAATAGTTGGGTAAGAGCAACAACTGCTAGGTTAATACATAAATCTGCTAGTTTTAAATAGAAGGGAGGAATCAGATCAATCCTTTTCAAGTTTGGTGGAATTAGAGATGAGTTGTTTGAATACTCGAAAGAAAGGTTTGTCACATGGCTAGTTATGAGAATTGAATTTGTAGAGATCATTTTGGGTATACCAAGTGTAGATCTTGTTCAGGAGATGGTCCCTATGGTTCTTCCAAAGCTTGTAGTTTTACAACAGCGAAATTTCCATGCATTAGCTACTTTGCATGAATTGGAATCATAGTTGAATAGAATTTTTCCAGTTTTGTTGATAGAATGGTGTCACAAGGCTCTATCGTTTGTGTTTCTTCACTCAGATATAAAGGAATTGGTTATTGTAATGCAATTCTATGAAGCCCGGACATGATCTAATACTAGAGATATTTTTACTAGAGTGTTTCCAGTTGTTCTTGAGGAGTTTGTACATTTCCTTATGGATGCACACAGTGACAATACTGATGAAAGGCTATCAAAGGTTCTAGTTATGATTTAAGAGGTGGCTAGTCTTGTCACTGGATCAGATGATATTCTAGGATTTTTAAGGAATTACTGGTTTCCATTTTGCTAATTTAGGGAACAATTCCTTGTAAGCAAGGAGGAATTCCTTGAAATACTAGGTGACAAGTGGCAAGTGGGAATGTATCACAGTATATTTGTAAAAATATAATTGTAACTCACATGTTTAGGATACAAACAACCACCAATGACCCCATTGATTTCTCCATCAATTACTCTATTAATTAACTTCATTATATTTTTGATTTTATGTACTACAATATATATGCATTTGTGGCATTCCTCTCTTGTAGGCTTCCTTTTATTTTTGAAATGCCACTTATATTACTTTAAGGAAAAGGAGAAATTAGTTACACTTGTGATATGTGTATGCACATATTTTCTCAAGCTCCACACAGAAGAAGGTTTGAGAACTACAGAAAAATATTTATGATTTTACTTGTTTACAAATTTGAGAAAGCCTCAAGGGTTACAATCAAAATCTAGAAATATTGTTTCTCGATGGAATGTGAGACATTATTGGATTTGTATAACGCTTCAATGCTTGTTTAGGATATATGCAAGTGTGAATGAATAAAAGCTTTCTATCATTGTTCTATATTGGATTCCCATTCTCTCTAAGTTATCAAAGGCAAGTTAAAACTTGATTAGACTAAGGGACAACATATTCCATTGCCAAACTTTAATCTTACGGGGAAGTGCACAACACTTGTTTGATACTTCCACACATTTTGAGGGCATGCCAATAGAAATTTCAATGTTGTTGGATACACTGGCGTTGGTTAATTTTAGAAAAGTTCTATTTGTCAAATATGTTGGTTTCATGAAGTAATATTTCCAACCAAGAGGATAGAGACTTGGCATGTCTAGGACATAGTGGTGTTATTTCTTGCCTGTATTTGTGATTTATTAGTATTCCACCCCTAATAACTTCATTACGTAGTTGTATATTTAGTATTATATTACAACAATGACTTGTTAAAAGAAAATGATTCTAGTTTGTTTGAACGGAATAAACTGGAAGGAAATCAATCTTTGAATTAGAAAAATGGAATATATTCTGAAAAAATATGTTTTTTTATCAAATATAGGCTCGTTGCCTAATCATTTAAAAAAAACAGTCACGACAATAAACAATGATTTTAGACACGATGAATTACAGAACTCTCCAAGTCAAAATCAAGTTAGCATATTCAGTTTTATGTGCATCAGATAAAAATGAATGAGTAACATTAAGTTTTCTTTGAATATTTATATAACCATTTTAGAGATTATATATGGAAATTGTGTGTGCTAATCTTTCTCAATTAGTTACAGGGAAAACAAGGGGCATACATAATTTGTTGGCTTATGGAAATTGGATTCCTTTTCCCTTGGAATAGTACATTGATAAATGAATATTACTATATTAAAGTTATATTCCTAGTTAGTATCACAATTTACAAAGTCTTGTTTTATTCTTTTTTAGTTTCTTGTTGTAATATTGTGTCAGCAATACTTTGCTCAACCCATTATATTTCTACTAATCAGTTTTATGGTTGAAGTGTAACTTCTTCTTAGAGATAACTAGAGGAAACGATACAAATACAAAAGTGGAGCATGAGACATTCTTAGTAGAAATTTCTAGCTCTATTGCGTTTATTTGTGACATTTTATTTGCTTTGTTTATACAGGTCATCTGGCCACACACTAGCCACTATTTCCCAACTAAAGAAAAATTGTTTGAGTTTCATGCTTTTATGGGGAAAAATGACATTAAAAATATCACTGATATTGAGGTATATATCATATAAATCCTTTATAGTCTACTTTAGTTTATATTCCAGTGTTCATCGAATTTCGTGTCTTATACTCTGCATTGTAACTTTTTTTGTTTTCTTTTTGTAGAAAATGGACTCAATATTGATGGTAAGAAGCAAGGATTGAAGAAAGAGGGGAACAATAAACCTGAGTGAAAAAGAGAGATAAGTGTATTGGTCTAGTGGTACCCATAGAGCCAATATCCCGGATAAGACACACAGATAAAGACTGATGGTCAAGTTTTCATAGTTGGTAAATTCACTTGCAATTCCTTGGCAAGATAATGATAATGTTTTGAAGTGATGAAAAATATTTTATCTGTAAATTGTACTCCAACCAATATTAAGTTGGAAACTCATATTGTAATACTTGACATTTTATATAATATAATTTGTGGTTGGAATTATTTATAGTTGCACTTGATATTACTTGGTATTGTAATTAACATATGTAACTTTGCGTTTTCATATTAGATGAACATGTAAATTGTATGACTTTTCTTAAAATTTAGTTGTAAAATACTAATTAATTTATGTTGATTAATAATGAACACACAAAATCAATCTAAAACTATTAAAATAGTAGTTTATATTGATTAATGATAAACACAAATAAAATGAATATACAACTAAATTAGTCATTTATAATGATTATTAATGAAAGTAAATGAAATGAATATAAACTACTAAATTAGTCGTTTATATAATGAATAAATGACTACTACAAATGATAAATTTGTGACTATAAATGATGACTAAATTTTGCATATATACGACTATTAATAGCTAATTTATAGTATCTTATAACATGACTAAAATTTATTCATATTTCTTCGGTCATTAATTGGTTTCAAACGATGACTAAAATTTTCATATATATGACTATTAGTAGCTAATTTACAGTGTCTTATAACACGACCAACATTTTGGTCATATTTCTTTGGTCATTAATGGGTTTTCTTGGATGATGATATAGTCATATATTTTGTTGTATATTTGGTCATTAATTGTGACAATTAATGACCAAATCAAAGATTAGATCAATGACCAAATCAATTGCTAAATTAATGATCAAATCAATGACTAAATTAATGACCAAATATACAACTAGACAAAAAAATTGAGATAACCAATTAATGACTAAGCTAAAAACGACCAAAAGTTGGCCGCGTTATAAGATACTGTAAATTAGCTACTATTGTTCACCGACCGAAAAATAGTCGTTTATATGCAAATTTTAGTTGTTTTTTTAGTAACTAGTTAGCCTTTTTCTACTAGTGGATGAAGGATAAGTATTGATATTTGATTTCAGTTTTATTATGAATGTGGTCTATGATTCTAAATTATGATGGTTACATGTGAGTAATGATTATGGTTTATGGTGATTTCATGTGATTCATGATTTTAATTTATAATGGTTGTGTTTTGAGCTAACCAGATGTGATATGTTTATACATGATGATTTGATCAAACAACCAGTTTAAATTTTTGTGATAGGAAGAAAACAGGATTGCAAGTGTACCTTTTTTACGAGCTACAAATGAGGTATGATTTGAAATTAATTCCAATATATTTTGAATATAATGGAAACTATATTCTTGGTACAGGAAGCATGGAAGTTCCCATTTGGGTGGTTGAAACCGATTGTAAGAATTAGCAACAATAGTGAAAAGGAATTGAAACATGAAACAATATGTTGGTAAAGCACTTCAGGAGCAGGGTCATTATGGGACACTGGTACCCAATAGTTTCCACTAATTGACATGGGAATTCTATGACTGTTATGAGGGTTTTCAGGCAGGTATATGCCTTGGTTTTTGTATCTTCCAAGGCGAGTAATCCTTTCCAAGGGATGGACTGCCCAAGATTGGGGCGTCAGTGGAACTTGGAAAGTGAGTGACTGCATGGAAGGGGATGACCGGATTTCCCGAGGGACTATGTAGCAGAGAAGGGAAGGTCAGGGATGGATTTGTTTTTTTAATAAGCATTTCCTGATGGAATCAAATGCACATTGGGAGTGTGCTTTGGAACAATGAGCCGGTAACTTTTCACTGAGGGTACAGTAGTGCAGGATTGTAGTGCTGGGCATTCAATGTAGCTTTGACTTTGACAGTGGATTATGGACTTCCTAGAAAGGAGGTGAATCCTAGTATTACTTTGAGGGTGGAGGTTTGAGCCTCTAGATTCCCTTGTTGTGGATGCAGGTAGCATATCATTTTATTTTTTGGTTGAGAAAATGTGTATATGTGTATATGTGTATATGTGTGTATTATTTTAAATATTGTATCGAGATAGTCTATAAATATCCATAGACAGTATGGCTATTTTTTTGTTGAAGCAAATGTGCTTGAGTATATGTGGTTGTTATTGTAAATACCGTAATGAGTTATGTTATAAAGCTCCAATAAACGGTATGATTGTCATGATTTCAGCAGTATGTCATTGTAAACACTGAAACGAGCTATGTTATAAAGCTCCATAGGTAGTATGTTTTTTTTTTAGCATTTTTTTGGTTTGTAGGTGTCTTTGAACACTGCGGACAGTGTTCCCCCAAGGGGAGGGCTCTGTAACAACCCTGGTAAAAATCCATGTAAAAAATATGTATAATACCATGGTTGATGGGAGACGTATTCCAAGATGAATGTTAGGAAAAACATCCTATATGGTGTTCATTTCAGTTATAATGGCTAAAGGAAATTTGCAATGGAAAAGGAAAAGGCTTTGGAAAGGCATGAGGCATTAATTGGCATTTTATTTAAGAAAATAATGGAAATTAGGAGAAAATGGAGGTGAAAGGTCATAGGTTGTATGTGAGGAGTAAATGAAGGAAAATAATGGAAACTGAAGAAAATAAAGGCCTCATTCAAAAAAAGGCTTCTGAGGATCTGTTGGGAGGCTTTTGGTCAGTACAGTTTTGTAGCTCTCATTATTCTCTCTCTCTCTCATACTCTTGGATACTTAGAGTTTTCTTGGAGAACTCTTGGAGAGTGTGGATACTTGGTGATTTGTAACAAGAAGGAAAATGAAGAGTAGGAAAGTGTAAGTGGACATTGGGATCAACAACTACAGTGGGATTTGATTGCAGGTACCGAGTTACATGTATGTTTTCCTCACTAGTTTTGGCATGCATGGTGTATGTATGTGGATTTTCCTAGCCTTTCTATTTCATGGATATCCATGGTGTTGTGGGTTTATTTCCATTTATTAATTTTTGGTTGGTTCTCATGATTCCTTTAGCTCTTGGATTGAGTTATTAGTTCTTGGAAGCCTTGGTTGGACAAATGCTCTGGAAGCCCAACGGACAACTGTGGGTTGAGTTACTAGTCCTAGAAGCCTTGGTTGGAAAAACATTTTGGAAGACTTAGGTGGGTTTAGTTACTAGTCCTTGAAGCCCTAATTGGATAAACTCTATGGAAGACCTATAATAGTTGAGGTTGAGTTACTAGTCTTGGAGGCCCTGGTTGGAACAAACACTCTGGAGCCCTAGAAAAACTTGGATAGAGACCAATATGTGATGGTTGTGATGTTCGACCGTGAGGTGGAGTCATTGGTTGAGGAATAAGGTGTTTTGGCCTCTAGAATCCATGGATTGATTGTGATTGATGTGTTTGATGAAATCCCACATTCATGATTGGAATATGGCAAGAGGTTGATTAGCTAAAGTGAGACTTGGCTCAGCCAATCTATAGTTGGGTGGAACATGGAAGTCACATCTCCATTTGGTTTTTACATTTAGTAATGAAGAGCTCATTCCTCTGGTATTCGATATGTGAATGTACTGGTTTTTGTATGGATTTTATTTTTTTTGTATCCATTATATTTATGTTTATATTATGTTGGTTATAAGCATGTATTCGATCAGTGATGATGTTTGGCTCTAATCATGGTTTTACCTGTAAATTAATACAAAATGTATCTATGGTCAAATAGATTGTATTTCAGCTTATGATGTAGGTGAGCAATGCTTCTTATCAATTCTCAGATAAGTAAGAGACCACCATGTTTAATTATGTTGTTTATCCCTGTAGATGCAATGTGTGTGACATGTTTGACGAAATTCATTTCATGGCTAGGAGGGGTCTCGATGAGTTCCTGATGATGTGATTACTTCCGCACAATTGTTTTAATGTTATTCATATTTCCATTTAGTTTTCATCTCTTTTCTCTATAAAGTAGTAGATGTCCCACTGATTGTACATGTCTATTGACTGCCTAGTTATTATCTCCTCTGACTATCAAAGATTTCATGAACAGATTCTACTTCTAGAAGAGGATTCAATTTTTGTCTTTTAACATCAGGCTGTTCAGAAGATCCACTGACAGGAGTAGTTGCTTCAGCATCTCTCTTTTTACCCTTTTCTACATTAAGAGGAGTTTGTAAAATTGACATTTCTGCCACATTGGTCTAAGTAGGAGAAATTTGTACTTGACCCTATTCTTAGAAGTTTGAGGTTGTTCTGTCATTGTGAATTTATCTGTAACTTGTATATCAGCCTCTTTTTGCTTTCCTTTAGATGCTACTGTAGCCAATGCACTGATTTCCTGTAAATTTTGTTGAGAAGTCCTAGCAGAAGAAGAACCAATACCTGGTATTTGTACCTGTCCAAAAGAGTCTAGATCAAGTATTTTTTCAAGGTCTTTCATTACATTTTCAACATTGACCTGCTCACTATCTTGTTCTATCAATGTCCCTTCCATCCATTCATCCATATTGGCATATTGTTCAATTTCTAGGATTCTTTGATGAATATAGGGTGATAGTTTGTTTTTCATTCTTCTATCACAAATGAAGTTGTTTGGGTCATAAGGTACCCAATAGAAATTTTTTTGTAATTTAAGATAATCTTCTAATATTCTTTCAGCTTCCTTTCCAGCATCTCTAGAGTTACAGACAAAGGGACCTAGCTGACTTTTAATACTGAGTTGAGCCTTTTTATTTGCATTACAAAAATGAACTATATCTGAATTGATCATCTGCCTGAAATACTCTAATGCAAAGAGTCTCATTGGGACATATTTCAGAAACTTGAATGGGCATAACTCACACCCATATATTTTGATTTCTGTGTGATTTCAGTATAGATACCAGTCACCTATCCGGTAATACTTTGAGAGTTGAAGAATCTTCTGTATTTCACTATTGACCCTAGGAGGGGAGACTCCTGTCAACAAGTTGGTTGCAGGGTGTACAAATAGGTCAATAAACTCATTGTATGAATAAGGAGAATCAGAGAAATTATGAGTGATGGCATACCAAAAGATCACAGACCTAGGATTTCCTTTGGCATCAATTTTTTTGACATGGAAAGGGAAAAATTCTGATTGGTAATAGAGCATGAGATGATAAATAACAGAAGAATACTTGAACACTCTTTCATTCTCTAATCTCATGAACTGATCATGGATTTTATCTGCAATGTAGGAAGCAAAATCATACCTGACAGCAGGGGGCTGTCCAGGGGTGAAAATTGATAACAATACTAGGGTTAATTGGTCAACATATTCACCAGTATTGAAGCCCATTATAGAGGATATCATATTCAAAATAAGCCTTCCCACATCAGTGAAAAAGGTATAACCATAAGGGGGAGGGCCTTTGGGCTGATGTTTTGGCAACATGAAGGTTTGGAAGAGGTGATTTAATTCTTCATGGGATAAATTGGCAGATATCTCAAGTAATTCTCCCATGGAAAGGGGAGTGAGGGCTTGACCAGGTTGAAATTGTAACATTTCGTTGATGGACTGAGCAGTTATGGGAAAAAGGACGGTCTAGCTTGGGGACAAAATTGCTCGTTGATTGGGATCATAATTTGCATGACAGTAATGGATTATCTCAGAAAAAATATGGACTGAGGGGAGAAAGTACATGGGAATATTGGATTCCCATAATCCAAAAATGTCAGAACCTTTCAAGTAATTATCTCTGCAGTGACAGAAAATTCAAAGGGGATTTTCACTGCGAACCATATATTTAATTTGGAAATCTCTGTCTACTAAAGGTAGATAATCTAAATCTCTATGAGGGGCATTCAAGGGTGCGACATTCAAAGCCACAGGAACCTCCATTTCTGGTTCTTTTGGATTCAAAAATGAATTTGAGTTTTAATGAAAAAACAGGCACATCATAGGTTTAGGAATGAAATTGTAGTTTTGGGAATTGAGGAATGAACTAAAGAACAATTCTGAACCCTGTTTCAGTTTTTCGTGTGAAATTCAAAATAAAAACCAAGTTTTTACAGAGCTCAGCGGGAATTTGGGTAAATACATATTTTCCGGGGAATAAACAGTGATGAAAACAGGTGCTGGTAATGGCGGATGAATTCGGGACACTTGACTGCAATTTTCCTCAGCAAAGTAGCGGTTGGAAAACTTAGACAGTTGATTTTGAAATTCGTTGCATGGGAGACTGATCACTGCATGAGAAAGTGAAAATGACTTAGGTTCCTTTGTTTTATCCACAAAGTCAAAAGGTTGGCGGGCTTTTAATTTTTTAATGGATGAAGTTAGCAATTACGGAGGTTTCATCAAGGGAGGCAGGCGGTAAGTGGTTTCTATCGCACCGCTTTTGAGGAGGGACGGTTTTCAGCAGAGGGCGAGCGATTCCATACGATGGACGACGTGTGGTGTGGCACTATTCAGAAAACCGCTTGGCCATCGAGCATTATTGTTCGGACAAGGATGGCCAGCGATATGAACGATAACCGTAGATCTGAGATGAGTTGATCGAACGGTTCTTGGGAAAGGAAGATGGTGGAAAATTAAAATGGCAGACCCAATGCAATTTATTATGAATTAATCACATCGGGGGTGCTTCTATTGGCGGAACAAGTTATTAATTAACCTGGAGGGTTAATTAACCCATTTATACGGTGGCGTTTCAGGTTTTTAATTGATTGGAATTTCAATCAATTAATTAAATTTATATGGTTATTTGTCAACCAACGGGGCGGGATATTATATTAATTGGGAATTTTATTATTAAAATAATATGGGAAAAGGGGAAATTTTCATAGGGATTTAAATAATAACTTAAAAATTAATATGGAAAATGAACAGAAGCGCTAAGTGTAAAACATCAAAATAAAGTATTTAACTTATGCTTTTATGAATAGGGTTTTTATGAAAAAATTGCATGATTTTCCTAAGTAAAATGGGATTTTACTTAGGAAAAGATTTTTTAGAAGTGAACATATGTCATGATGAATGATTTTAAGTACTTAGGTTTTTCCAATTATTAGGTCGAGGGTCCGGTCCCTCCAAAAGTCAAGGAAATGCCTTGAGCCCCTGTAATTTTCAAATACCTTAGTACTTAGGAGAAATTAGTGAAATTTTTTAGGGAAGAATGAGAAGGGAAGTTAATAATTTGACTTTGCTTTGCTTGAAATTCTCCCAGTGTAGTGTCTGTCTTTGCACTTGTGATGAAAGTAAAGATTTAACACATCTAGAGTCATTATCCATCACATGTAATTCTGCAACATCATCTACCTACCCTACCATTTTTTCTTCTTTATTAGGGTGCACTTAGACTGGCAAACCCTTATCACACTTTTTCTTTTTACATATGGAAATCTATCTAATTCTAACCTTATTACATCCAAGGGCTCAGATTAAGATGTTGAGCTCCTTTTATTTACTCTACCTATCTACTTATCTGCCAAGATTAAACAGTTTGGTCAGATTTTATTCTCTATCTCTAAAACATAAAATTGAAAGATGAATTAACCAAGCTTAAATTGTTTGACTATTCATAAATTGTGGCATAAGATACAAGTTGCACACAATTTTTTTATTGCATCAGAATAAAAAGTAGTGGCATTTAGATTTGCACACTTTCCTTGGCCTTTCTTTTTGTGGGGTTCATTTTCTTTTACTTTTTTGGCCATTTTTATTCTTTTCACCCTTTGATTTTTCTTTTAGGGTATACCCTCTTTACATTTTTTAATTTTTTTGATTTTTTGAGAATATGGAAAACCTTTGCAACAAGAAAAGGTATGAACATATTACATAGCCCATCAAGTCAATCATGAAATATGACACCTATTGGTATAGGATTCTAACACTGGCTCCACTTGGGGATGGCTTTTCCTGGTGAAAATTCAAGAACAACAGGTCAGTTGCCCTCAGAATGATTTTGAATTAACCATGAAATCTTATTATGCTTGTTGCTTTATTATATGTATGACAGTAATACTCCTGAAGCTTAGGGCCTTCTCCTCGGGCTTCAACTTCAGTAAGTTACTATCCACTCAAAACTGATACATTACAAAGGATATAGTATGTACATGTTAAAAATTATAATTATCCTAATAAATAGGATCAAAGTAATGTTTCAACATTCGACCATTAACTGGCCCTTCTTCAGTTTATGTACCATCCAAGTTTTTCAGAAAATATGTATTATTTCCTTGTAAAGCATGAATAATATAAGGTCCTTTCCACAGGAAGTCAAATTTCCCATGTTTTCCCTTTCCTCTCTTCTAGAATCCCATCTTAAAACTTTGTTTCCCTATTGGAAATCTTCTGCCTTGGTCCTTTTATCAAATATCTTCTTTAGTTTCTCCTGCAATACTTGGGATCTTTGATAAACTTCTTCTCTGGTCTACTGCAAATTTATAATCTGATTTATTCTCCTTTGAATATCATTAGGTTCAACTTGAGCTTCTTGAAGTAATTTCATTACAGGAACTCCTAAAGATGAAGGAAATACAACTTCAATACCATAAACTAACTCATAAGGACTAGTCCCAATATATTTTTTGGTGGTGAGTATGTCTGCCCATAGTGCATTTATAAGTTTCTTGTGCCAATTTTTCTTGTTTTCCTCCAATAGTTTCTTAATAATATTGATAAGACTCTTGTTGGAAGATTCAACCAGTCCATTACCCTGAGGGTAATAGGTTTTAGAATGGCCTAAAGTGATATGATATTTATTACAGAAACTTATCATCTTCTTAGATTTGAAGGCAGCAACATTATCAGTTATAATTTTCTCAGGACAGCCAAATCTTGATAATATGTTGGTTTCTAGGAATCCTGTGATCACAGTGTCATTGGCTTGTCTGGAAGGAATTGCTTCTATCAATTTGGTGAAATAGTCTGTGGCAGTGAGGATCCATTTGTGTTGGCCAGAAGAAGGAGGATGGATTTCTCCAATGAAATCCAGGCCCCATTGTTGGAAAGGTTTTTCAGTGGAAATTGCTTTCAAAGGTAAAGGTAATAGTTTTCTTTTGCCTTCAAAAATTTGCCATTTATGGCAAGCAATGACAAATTTATTTACATCAGAGAAAAAGGTTGGCCAATAAAATCCATCTCTTAGAATTTTATCTGCAGTTGATTTCCAATAAATGTGTCCACCACAGTCTCCTGCATGGAATTCATTGAGAGCCTTGTCAACTTCATCTTTTAACAAACAATTCAATAGAATACCATCATGATTTTTCCAAAAGAGAACATTATCTAAAATACAAAACTTTAAAGATGTCATCTTTAAAAACCTTTTATTTGTTCTGGATAACCCTGGAGGAGCTTGTAGGTTTAACAATACATAAATTATATCAGCATACCAAGGTGAATCTAAGAAGGCCTGGCTGATTTGTGGAGTCTCCATCTCCTATTTGTTATCCAGTTCATTAATATCCAGGGCTTGGCAATTTGTTTCTGTCATGAGTTGAGCCAATCCATGTCCCTTTATAAGCTTTGTAGGTTTTATTTCAATATCATACTCTAATATGGTAGCAATCCATTTACCTCTTTTGCCCTCAATTCCATCTTGAGTTAAGATGTCTTTAACAACAGCATTTGGTACATAAGCTATCACATGGGAATACAATATATAGATTCTGAAGTCTTTAATGGCTTTTACAAGTGCAAAAGTTTGTTTTTCCATGATGTTGTATTTTAATGATGCATCCCTTAGTGCTTTACTAAAAAAGGCTATAAGTTTTTCACATCCTTGATCATCCTTTTGTAATAAAACAGCTGCTACATTATGTTCTGATGCAAATGAAAATATTATGAATTCTCTATCAAATTGTGGACTGGTAAGAACCGGTGTTCTAGTTAAAGCCATTTTAATTTCTTCAAATGCTTGTTTGGCTTCTATTGTCCATTTAATACTTGAATCCTTTCTTAACATATTAGTAAGCAATCTAATTAATTCAGCTAAGCTAGATATGAATCTTCTCAAAAAATTGATTTTTCCTATGAAAGCTTGAAGTTCTTTAACATTTCTAGGGTGAGGTATCTGCAATATAGCTTCTATTCTAGCATGATCAATTCTAATACTGTTACACAACAATTTGCCACCGTCCCTGCAATTCCCCATCCCGCACAATTGGAGGGCTCATTTTGTGACCTATGAGCAGTGACATAACTTGAAAACACTTTCATGGCATTCCCTTAAACATGTACTCTCATTGCCACGAAGACAATTCCTTGTGAAAAACCCTAAAAAGCCACACCTTTTTGCATTGGTGCGGGTAGCCGGTTCATTACCGTGCCAATGGAAATCCTTCAAGAAGGCGTGCCAATTGGTGCTACGTACAGAGTCGCACTGTCATTCATTTTAAGGAGTGTTTTTTTAAAAATAAATAAAGCGGAAGTTTCATCTAGCCGATCCGAGCTGGTATCTAATTTGAGTTGGGAGGTTTGGCTCTAGATCTCCATGTAGAGGAAGTGGTTTGCCACCTCTCATAGAACCTTCCTTGAGGATAGGGTCAATCCCATGATTATAGGGATCCCAACTCCCCCTTCCTCCATCTATAAGAGCTTGCTCATCTCATTTTCAAGCTAGTCTCCAGTTCCCAAGAGCCTAATGCTGCAAGAGCTTTGATCCATTCCCTTAAGGCCAAATCCAAGCAAGGAGATCATTTTCGACACATCTGGAGAGAGAGGCTTGTCCCATCACAGAAGCAGAGCTTTTGAGACATGTTCACTAGCGACCTCAGAAAGGCGAATTCACAAATCGAGCTAGGGTGTGTCTTTCGATTAATTAATGATAAGCGACTATTGGTTATGGTTCCACTCTTGTTCTTGATAATGATCATGAGTTATGTCTTCTCTAACTGACATATAGTTGTATGCACTGGATTTTACGCTTGCGTTTGTTTTGTTTCTTGCGTGTGTAGGTGTCCGATCACGGAGATCGTGAGGATTGTGATTTGCCAGAGCTAAGGAACGAGAGTGCTACCTTCTCTACAAGCGATAGCGTTGGATTCCAGGTAAGCCTTCATCGCTAGTTGGTTTATCTGCAATTAGGAACTTGCACTATAGCGTGAACGATTGTTGCTAGACCCGGTCTGGGCTAGTAGGGATCGCCTCTGTCCGCAGAGGGGATTTACCTCCACAACAAATTTTCAAATCCGCTGGGGATCGTTGGCTTGTTGTTGTTCTGCTTTGTAAGCTACAGACGGAGCCTGAAGTTAGCCACATAGCCTTCGAAAAGCTTTTGCTCTGCATTAGCGAAGTAGATCAACGTTGCTTCAGTCCATCTTCGGTTTAGTTTATGAATTGAACGCTTGGAGTGTTGTCTTGTCTTTTCGGTTGATTCTTGACCTTGCTTGCTTAGTTAGCTCTTTGGGTTTGTTTTTCTGTTTGCTTGGCTTTTGTTTGGCCTTGTCATCACTGGTCTGTGTCTGGACTGCTCTTTTTTAGTTTTTCCAATAGTTAACTCAACTGGCGCGCTTTTCAGCTTGACAGTCATGCCCATTGGCGCAGGTTTCTTGTGTATCACCCGCGCCAATTCCATTCTGGCGCTAATTTCAGTCTCACAGTAGCGCCAATCGTGTGAGGTATTAGGGTTTTCTGTGTTTTGAGCCTTCTGAGACTGATCGGTGACTTTGGCCTTGTTTTTTTGCTTGTTTGAGTGTTCTGGAGCCTTGTTTGGCTGGCTGTGACCTTCGTCCTTTGGTTGTTTGCCCATTTCCATTGATTTCACTTTCTAGCCCTAGGGCATCTAGGTCCTCTTGTGTGTCGAGCCTCCCTTGGGAGTTTTGGGTTTCTATCGGTTCAATCGACCTTGTGATTGCTTCTTTACATTCGTTTAGCGATTGATTATCACTTTATTGCGTTATTTGAGTGTTTGTTCTCTTCTTCATTCAGATTTCGCTTTGCCTCGTTTGGGCCTAGATTACATGGTCCATTTGAGTCTTTGGGATTCTTTTGGTTTTGAGGGACTTTTTTGTCAATTTGAGGTCTGATTGCGTGTTTTTCATTGAGTGATTTGCTCATTTTTGCTCTCTTACTATCGCATCTCAAATTTCTCTTCATTAGTTTTCATTTTGTTTAGTGCTTATTGCTATTAAACATTGAAAATATTAAAAAAAATCTCTTTTGCTTTTGATCAGTTAGTGAAAATTAAAATATTTTCGGTGTTATTAGTGATTAGTGACTTTGAGAGAAAAAATTTTGGTTACATTAGCTGCATTAGAGGCTTTTTTGGTTGTTTTCTAATCATTTTGTTTGTGTGAAAAGCTCTCAACTCTCTCGTACTTAGCTTTCATCGAATGAAATGATATACTGTGGCATATAGTGTGCATTTAGGAGATTTTGTGACATCACACTCGCTAGGGCCTGAAAACTGAAACGTAATTGAAGATAAACATTAAAATTTACTCAATTTACACTAAGGCAACATTGAAACATTAACGCAACATTTAGTGGTCTAGGCTAGAGACGTGTTCCGACGTCTTTAAACCTAGTAGCTATCGTTCGCCTCTTGGCTTTAGACAGCACTAGTACGGACTTGTGCTCCCCGTACCATCGAGTATATAAAGGGAGACCCGACTAGGTTTCTATCCTTTATCCATAGAAAGCTGAGTCTGTCGCCCTATATCCGTGATACACCGGACACAGCATTCGGGGAGATTGCCTGCATGTACGTTAAGTCCTTGGTTGATTTCTCTTTCATTTTTGAAACCAAGGTGTATATTGCAATTCATGGTTATTTGGTACACCCTTTGCCTAACATTCCTGAGTAGTCATTTGATCTTTTCTGACTATTTAAATTAGAAAGGATCACCAAGCGCTTTTCCTTTCACGCTTGCTTCAAAACTGAAAGAGATAGAGTCACCTTTCATCTGTTTCTCGACTCTTAAAACATGAAAAGGTGGAGTTTCTAAGTTTGAATGTGGTAAAATAAATCACCAGCGATCACACGCCCTGTTAGATTTTGCTTGTTGGCCATTTTATTGTGTGTCTTGACTCTTTTTCAGCCCATGTGTGTTTTTCTTGATCTTTTGTCATTGCTGTCACAGTGGCGGAACTTTCTGTTTCATCTACTGGTAGTCCATATACGGACAATTCATTAGAGGCTTCTCAATCCTCTGTTGAACCCCAGCAGCCCATCATTTCCGAGTTTCCCGACGGGGGACCGGTTCTGTCTGAGTAGCCCTTTGGAGGACCAGTTGAGTTCAATTGGCCCTTTTTCGACCATTGGTTTGGATTGGGAGTAGGGGAAGATTTCCCTCCTCTTACATCGAGTTCGCCTTTTATAGTTGTTGTTATTCCTCCTAGTCCTCGCTATCTATTACGAGATCTAGCGGAAGGCTCAAGCATGAGTGAATCTAGCAAGGAAATCCCCACATCTGGTGAAGATTACCAGTTATTTCCTCGAAGATTAT
Source organism: Pinus albicaulis (assembly GCA_034641835.2). NCBI lineage: Eukaryota > Viridiplantae > Streptophyta > Pinopsida > Pinales > Pinaceae > Pinus > Pinus albicaulis. Next base: position 28,539 of record JAXQQM020061850.1, on the reverse strand, counting down.
TTCTAGGAGACAACCCTGAACCATCTGTTATGTCATCACCTGGTCCCTTATTACCCACCGGGTATAGATCCTTGGGTCAGATCATTGCCGCCGCTGCCTCTATGGGGGTATCAGCTCCTTCTACGAGGCCAGTTGTTCCTTCATTGGGGATGTCTCCATGGACGGCCGTTACATCATCCCCTCAGGTTACTTCTGTACCCTCCATGCCCACTATTTGTGTGGCCGCATCTGCACCCGCCGTTACTACCCAGTCCGTAAGGACCACATCCATTCCCAAAGATATCTACATAGCATCTGCTATGCCGGAGAACATCTCTCCAGAGGGGTATCGATTGTATCTGCAACAGTCGAACCTTGAGGTCGGACAGTCCTCTCAAGATCCCAACCGCTCGTACTTTTCGCATTATGCACAGGATGGTACACCCGTGCACTTTTTTCCATATCAATACGATGAGCATGGGAACCCTTTACGTTTACCTGCTCCTGAGGCTCAACTTCATGCTCAGGATTTACCTTATAACTAGGCTAGAAAACCTTTTAACCTGCAAGGACAACCTTTTCAAGGCCAACCTTCGGGCCAGCCTGGCTATCCTTATCACCTGTAGGGACACCCCATACAGGGCTACCCTCCGGGCCAGCAAGGGCCATTATACAGTCCGCAAGGACAATATTACAACCCTTCCGGTCAACTCATGCAGCCTCTCCCTGGAGTCCCACCTGGGCAACCTCAAGGACTCACAGGTCAACCGGGGTACCAACTAGGGCCGGTATATGGTCCTGGGGGCAAGTCCAACCTTCTCAACCTTTGCAACCGCAATATCCTCTTGGTCCCAACATTGCACATCAGCCAAGACCATCTTATGGTCCTGCTGCGGGTCAAACCGGGTATCAGCAACCACCTGGCTCCATTCTGCTACCAGGCCAACCAGCCAATCTGGCACAACTTAGTATCCCGCCACCAGGCCAACTGGCCAATCTGGCACAACCTGGTGTCCCTCCACCAGGCCAACCGACCCATCCGGCACAACCTGGTGCTGCTCAATAGATAGGACAACCTGCACAACCGGCACCACCTGTTTATTCGGGTCAACCTGTTTATCTAGGGCAACCCGCTCATCCAGGTCAGCCTGTTCAGCCAGGCCAGCCTACACATCCTGTCAACCCTACCCAACAGCTAACTTATTCAATGCCGCAGCCAAATCAATCGTTGCGCCCTAATTATCAGGCTCAGCAGGGTCCCACCTATCAGCAGCCCACTCGACCCCAAGGCGGTTACTATTCTCATGGTCAATATCGATTGAATTATAGCCAGCCCCAAGGTTCTAACTATTACTCTCAACAACCTAGCTACACCTATACTCAGCAACCAAATCCAAATGTTGCTTACACAGGGCCGACTTACAATCAGGGTCCATACTCTGGTTATCAAGCCCCGTACGCTGGTTACCAGCAACCGAATCAGGTTGGATATACGACCTATACCCCCTACAGTCAGAATCCTATGGGACAAAACCCCTGGGGGCAAGGTTATTCTCAACCAGCGTGGAGTACACGTACTGTTCCTTATCCAGGGCCAGGTATGCCGTCCAATCTGCCATTACCGTTTCTGGCTACCTTGGAATTACTGGATGTTTCGAAATTAACGAATGATCCAATTCTGCACAATCCTTATTGGCCTCCAGTTCCTACCAAGGTGCCTGGTGATTGCCCCAAGTTTGAGGGTAAAGCTGGGGAGGACCCCCAAGCTCATGTGATGACTTACCATCTTTGGTGTTCTTCCAACTCTTGGGTGGATGATTCAATCCGTCTACGCCTCTTCCAGTGCACATTGACTGGCACTGCTGCTAAGTGGTATATTGAATTATTCCATGGCATATTTCAAGATTTCAATACGTTAGCCATGGCTTTTCTGACTCACTTTCAGATACCGGTTCGCTACGAAGCCGGGACGCACCTCCTGAATTTTTTGAAGCAGGACAAAGCCACCCACATTTATGATCACATTCATGAGTGGCGACGTCTTCATAGACTAATCAAGTTTCATATACCTGATCAGATACTAACTCATTGGTTCACCACCTCCTTCGTTAGCAAAATCGCTCAAGATATTGCTATGGGAGCATGTGTGACTGAAGAACAAGCCATAGTGCATGCCCAATATCTGGATCTAGTATACTCTCAGTCCGACACACTTTATGATATTTTTCCTGATGCTCCACGGTCTGGAACCTCTAAAGCTCCACCTACCCCGACGGTGGGTGGTGTTATTGGTTCCGTGTCTCATAATTCGAAGAAATATTAGAATGGGAAGCAGAAGTCCAACTCATCCAATAATTATTCTCCTCCTGCCCCTCCCGATTCTGGAAAAACTGCATGTCGTTTAGGCCAATCCTACAGAGAAAGCCTCCAAAGGGAAAAAGAAGGGCAAAGGTAAATCCAAATCCGACACCCTAAATCCAAAGTCCAAACCTCGTACTGAGGATGGTTCCCAACGCAAACCGAAGTACCCCTGCCTCATTTGTGAAGGAGATCATTATACAAAATATTGGCCACGACGATCTGAAGTTAGTCAACTTCTAAAAGGCTCCAAAGGGACTCCAGAAGTTCTTAAAGAACCATTCCCATATCAACAGACCCAGATGGTTGAACAGCCTTCACCATCTGCACCATTTGGGTCTCAGGTCTTTATGATGAATGGTGCTACACCTATCTCTATTGCTACATGTTCGAAGGACTACAACGAATCGCGTCAGGCACCTGGGAAGGCAGTTGTGGATGGTCCACCTCCCCCACCTATCTCCGGTTCGTTGGAGATTGAGAAGCCTACTGCCGAACCTGTTGTGAGGCCACCTTCTAAAGGTGTTCTAAGAAGATCTTCCTACAATCCGAATGCCCGTGCCGCTCAACACTACAGTATCGTTGAGGATCTGGCATAGGCGCCTTCTACCATGTCTACATTGGAAGTTCTTCAAAGTTTCCCGTCACAACGGAAAGCTTTGTTGTCTGCAATCGGTGGGATCGATCCCAATGATTCTTATCTTCTCACCTTCGACTTAGAAAAATTTACCCCCCGACTTCCGCATCAGATCGCTCTTGTTATTCAAGTCGGGATCAACGATCTTAACATCCATAGGGCCATTGTGGATGAAGGCGCTTCTACCTGTGTCATGTCATCCGCTTGCTGGAAGGCCATTGGCTCTCCGGCCCTTTCATCATCTCCTAATGCCCTAGAGGCATTTGATGGTCGGGAATCGAAACCCCTGGGTGTTCTCGAGAGTTTAGCGATTACCTTTCAGGGGAAGACAGTCAACGTAGAAGTAGAAGTAGTTGACGCCAAGCTTAACTACAATATGCTTCTCGGCCGCAGTTGGACTCACGCCATGTTATGCGTGCCATCCACCCTCTTTCAACTTATTAAGTTCCCTCACGAGGGAAAAATCGTTACTGTGGATCAGTTGTCTTTCTTCACCTCCACCTCCGAGAACAACGTTCCATACGTGGATCAGATCCCAAATCCCCCTGACAGTGTAGGACCCGGTCTCTTCAAGGACCCCGTCCTCATGGGTATTTTTCCCGCACCACCACCACCACACACCGCTCAAGTTAATATGATCTCTAGGTCTGACGACCCATTGCTCATCCCTACGCCTGAGCAGGTGGCTGAGTTTGGAGAATCGATGCCCTTAACTCCGGTAGAGATTAACTACTATGAAATCTTCGCCGCATCTGATCCTCCCCCTCCTCAGCATGCTCCTTTGAGCATGGATTTAGACATCTATTCTCAATCCCCCTGGCTCGGCGAGGCCGACTCGCCTGATCCTCTTAAAGAGATTTTCCCTTCTGATGAAGCCATTGTTGAAACAATGTCTCTTGAGGAGCTACCTTGGAGTGATGGACATCATCGTTCCTCATTCATGCCTAGCTTGGGGGCAATGTCAGATTGTCTAGAGCGTTTTGCATCTCAGGTTCCCACTCCACCTCTCCAGACGCCCATATTGACACATGAGGTGCTTTCAGAGGGAAACCTGAGCAACATTACTCAAACCATTCCAATCGACATCTCCGTTAAACCGGGGATAGTTGAGAACATACACGTGGGAGTGACTTGTTCTCCTGATGAGATACGAGTTTATACTGATCTTTTTCGAGAATTTAGAGACGTGTTTGCCTGGTCCTATGAGGAAATGCCCGGGATTGATCCCAACATAGTAGTGCACGAGATTCCTACCTATCCTGGTGCGAAACCCGTGCGCCAACGCCTACGCCTGGTGCACCCTCGCAAAGCCGCTGCAATTAAAGCAGAAGTTGAAAAACTTCTGAACGCGGGCTTCATTTACCCAATTCCCCTCACAGAATGGGTCTCCAACATTGTCCCTGTAGATAAGAAACAGGGTACTATAAGAGTTTGTGTTGATTACCGAGATATTAATCGGGCCTGTCCAAAGGACAACTACCTCACTCCTTTCATAGATCAAATCATTGACGAATGTGCCAGGAGTGAGATTTATTCCCTAATGGACGGCTTTTCCGGGTATAATCAGATAAATATTCTACCCGCTGATCAACACAAGACTGCATTCATCTATCTGCGGGGTACTTTTGCTTATAAAAAACCCTCGTTCGGCTTGAAGAACGTTGGAGCCACTTTCCAGCATGCTATGTCTTATGCGTTCCACGACATACGCCATATCGTTCAGCCTTATCTGGACGATTTGCCAGCTCACTCAGCTCGGCGAGAGGACCACCCAGAACACCTCCGCCAGATTTTCCTTCGCTGTCGACGCTATAATATCCGGCTCAATCCTCATAAATGCGTCTTTTGCGTGGATTCTGCCGTCTTTTGGGGTTCATAGTCTCCAAGGACGGGATTCGCCTCGATCCCCTAAAGGTCGAGGCCATTGTCAATCTCCCGTCACCCTCTTCATTATATCAATTGCAGAGTCTGCAGGGAAAAGCTAACTTCCTATGACGCTTTATACCAACTACGCGGAAGTGGCCAAAGGATTCATGTGTCTTTTAAAGCAGAACGTTCCCTTTCATTGGGACGATATTGCTCAACAATCCTTTGAGAAGCTTAAGACATTACTTGTTAATGCTCCGTTGCTTCGGCCTCCAAACTATCACCGTGATTTCACTCTATACTTGGCCGCCGCCTTTAGCACCATAGCTATGGTTCTGGTGCAGGATGACGATAATGGCAACGAACACGTTGTTTACTATCTATCACGGAATCTTCTCGACACGGAAACGCGTTACGCTCACGTCGAGAAGCTAGCTTTAGCAGCTGTACAAGCTGTGCAACGTTTCCGCCACTACATCCTGCTGCGTACCGTAACCGTGGTTTCGGATTGCAACCCCATGACATATATTCTTTCTCGACAATTACTGGGGGGCAAATACTCCAAATGGATCGTTATCCTGCAGGAGTTCGACCTAGAGTTTACTACTGCTAAGTCGACCAAATCACTGGTTTTCGCGGATCTTATTTGCTCCCTCCCGACATACTCCCCCCCATCTCATTCTGAAGAACATATTCCAGATGAAACCATCTTCCTTATCAACACCCGTGACCCATGGTATGGCGATATTATTGTGTATCTTCAGACGTCAACCTTCCGCTCTGAGTTGACCAAAGATGCCCGACGTCGGATTCGGCATCAGTCTCAACCCTACCGCATTGTAGGAGATACATTATACCGAGTTGGAGTAGATTCGGTGCTCCGTCGGTGTTTGACTCTGGAAGAGGCCGAAAGAGTCTTAAATGACTGTCACAGTGGCGCCTGTGGCGGTCACATGTCTGGATATGCCACCACCCAGAAGATTCTGCGTGCGGGTTACTTCTGGCCGTCAATCTTCAAAGACTGTATTGTTGCAGTCCGCAAATGTCACGCGTGCCAGGTTTTTCAGTGCAAGATGCGCGCGCCACCCCTCCCTCTGCATCCTGTCATTACTGTCGGCCCTTTCGCAAAATGGGGCATAGATTTCATGACGTGTAACCCTCATTCGACGGGGGGCATGCATACATAATCGTCGATGTCGACTACTTTACTAAGTGGGCCGAAGCGATGCCTACACTAGCCGCTGACGGTAAGACAGCTACCCAATTTATCTTCAACCATATCATTGCACGTTTCAGGGTCCCTCATGCCATTGTTACCGATCATGGTACTCACTTTCGAGATTACATGATGGCCGAGCTGACATCAAGATTAGGCTTGCGACATGATAGCTCAACGCCATATTACTCGCAGGCAAATGGCCAGGTTGAGGCTGTGAACAAGGTTTTGGTCACAATGCTTCAACGAACAGTTGGAATTCATAAGTCCAATTGGCACCTCCAATTGTTCTCAGCTCTATGGGCATATCGGACGTCAGCAAAGAGTGCAACCGGATTCACGCCATTCCAATTGGTGTATGGTCTGGAAGCAACTCTTCCGGTTGAGTGCGAAATTCCTTCCTTAAAGCTAGTTGTGGAACTTCTGCCCAATACTTCTCTTGAAGAAGAACGTCTCTTGTATTTGGAACGGTTGGATGAAACCCGCCGCTTGGCTGCTTTATTCCTTGAAGCACAGAAAAAGCGGGTCAAAGCACACTTTGATCAATCAGTCTCTCCACGTTCCTTTGTCGAAGGGGACCTTGTCCTCCTATACGACCAAGTGCACGACAAGCTCAGGGTAGGAAAGCTCCAACCCATGTGGCATGGGCCCTATATAGTAAAACGAGTATTGAAGAATGGGGCTTATGAGCTCATTGATTATGAAGGAGTTCCGCTGGCGCAACCTAGAAATGGGTTGTACCTTAAGAAATACTACGCTTGAAGTTATTTTTGGTGTGGCGTGTGTACATAGGTGTGTATATTCATTTGTGTGCATGTGTGGTGTGGTGTGCGATGTAAGCGTCTTTCTGCTGATCGGGTCTTCCTGATTGTGCAGATGTCCATTACTCCGTTTGTGGGTTTCGCGGATGGTGCCTCCCGCAATACCAGGAATCTGTCTTCGGCAGCCTGGGTAATCTATGATCCTTCTGGTGAGTTGGTTAACCTGCAAGGTGTGTGTCTGGGTCCTGCTACAAATAATATCGCGGAATATAGTGCTGTATTGGAATTATTAACCGAGGCTGTGGACCTCAGCATTCGTGAATTACTTGTGTATCTAGACTCACAACTTGTAGTATTACAAATTAACGGGCATTATTCAGTAAGAAATCCATCCATTTTACGTCTGTATTTGCGTATTCGTCTGCTGGAAAGAAATTTTGACTATATTACATATCAACACATACCCAGACATATGAATACATTAACAGATGTAGTAGCTAATTTGGTTTTAGATAGACATTTGCGCAATTTATAAAACATCATCACATGTGAGAAGATCCATCCAGAAATAGGTATGTATATATATGTGTGTGTGTGTGTGTGTGTGTGTGTGTGTGAAAATGTTTACATAGTGTGCATCACATAAAATCAAAAATATACATGTTCATCTTAATACATCCGGAGATGACATGTCTCTCAAAAAATATGCATGAAAGAAGCCCTAGGTGTCTAATTTGCATGGTGCTCATGGTAACATGCTACCGCGCGCACTAAGCATCTCAGTAGTCGGTGGAGGCGACTGGGCACCCCCATAGTGTGTCGCTAGTATGCTAGCGGAACATCTACTAGCCGTGCATAGTCTGGGATCCCCCAGGCAATGCCCTCCAGGTTCTGAATTAGTTCACCTCCCTCGCCACCCTCAGCCTGAGGGTCATGATCAGCATGGGTTATCCTCGCAATGGGCAACATGCCTGTGGGTCTCTCTGGGCCGACATCTGCATACGCATAACAACTGTTATTAGAACGGACATGTATTACCAAAAAAAATCATAAAACATAAAAATCAAAAAGAGAGGTCATACCCAACTCTTCATCCCAGTCATCCCCCTCTGGGAGTGAAAGGTGTGGGTCTCCGGTGAAATCGGTCCCGGCATAAGGCCAATCCTTGACCACGATCATCTGCCACCGTAACCATCCAAAAAACTTCAGCCTCCAGGACATCTGTTGGCCTCCTCCTAATCTGGGCATAAGTGCTGCCCAGCGAGCCATCCTTGGCTCTCTTGGTATCGGCTCAGCAAAAATGGCCCCTTGGCCCTGAAAGATTGGTAATCGTTCCAGGATGAACGATACCAAAATGGAACCATAGCCAAACTGTTTCAGCTTGGCTTGCTTGCACTTTGTGAGCTGCCTCTTGATATTGGTTGTCACCGTTGTAGCCCAATCAAATAGTGTAGGATTCATACACTCAGAGGCTAATAGGAGTTGGGCCTTGGTGGCCTCGTGTGGAGCTTGCGATCCTGCAGCTCGTGTGATGGTGTGTAGCACTACTCTCAGTGCTAGATCCTCGATAGTGTGGATATCCACCTTCCCGCTTCCTGATCCGGTCAGTGCCCTTGGGCACACCCTCGCCATCACCTGCTCCATATTTTCACCAGATGGTCTGCTGCCTGTTAAGATGGGCACTGGACCTATGTGCGACAGTCCGGTTATGAAGTATACATCAGAAACCTCCAGTTCCAGCACTTGGTCCCGAAGTTTGAATACTCCTTCATTTTCGTCCCAAATACTCACCAAGTACTGTAGGAGCTCAGGCTGGGCTCGTAAGCAAGGTGTCAGGAAGAACTTCTTGAGTCCACAGTTCTTAAGTGCATTCATACAGGCCTCATTCTCCATGGCCAGTTCATCCTCTTCCCCATGCTCCCTTTCCTTCCATTCGATGACCATTGTGTTTGGTTTCCTGCATCAACATTATCAAAAACCCTTGATTAGACCTCTGTTACATGGAAAAATCCATTGGATTGTTCTCTGTTTGGAATTTTAAAACAGAAAAACCGCGTTGCGCCATTGGCGCGACCCATTTGTATGCAAAAGGCCAATGGCGCGGGTCCATGCCCGATACCCGCGCCAATGGGCGGAGCCCTAAAATTTTAAAAATCTTCCACAGAAGCCCAATTCGCAATGGAAATCTCTATAAAATGGATCAAAATAGAGTTCAGGGAAGCGCCTCTTACTTGGGACAAACGAGGATCTGAATGGTAGCCCGGATTGGTCGCAGTCGCCGTCAGAAGTTTGCACACTAAATGGACCACTGTTGCTCTCCAATGCGGTAAATAGTAAAAGTAATTTTGTTTTTACCATTTGAGACTTATTAATAACTTTTTGAAATCTAAATAGGTTTTAAAAGTCATTTTTTTATTAATATTTTAATATATTTCGTCGAAAATGGGTTTTACACTTGCCTTTCTGTGCAACAACAGGTCTTTATGCGGCTTGAACGGTGACACGAGTTGTATTTTATACTTTTTCGGACTCGGTAAATACACGAAAAAAGTCATTTTGGAGTCATCTTTCAGCTCTTTTCTGACTCTTTAAACATGAAAAGATTGCCGAGGCCCTTGTCGTTTCGATCTCGTTAAAGTGGCCATGAAACGACATCTACCTAGTATACGTTTACCCCTTTTTCGGGCTGGGATAGATTATTTACGAAAATGGAATACCCTATCCTATCGCGACTAGGAGGTTTTCTCAAACAAATTTTTCTACCTTTTCGGATCTGAGGAACTATTTACGAAAAGGGACCTTTGGAGTTTTCTTTTCCGCTGTCTTTTCAAACTCTCTAAACATGAAAAGACGCCGAGTTCTTCCTTTGTCAGACTCATTAAACCCTGACGACATCAGATTCAGTCGCAATGATGTTATTCGAGTCGCTCCTTCCTACGGCTCGTTAAATGTACTAGGATGAATTCGTCCGAAGGACGAGATTATATTACAAGCATATGCTATCCCCTTCAAGCTTGTTATAAAAAATAATTGGGGTACTCACCAGAAATGGCGGGGAAAAATGGAACCAGAATCATTGTCGTGTCGGCAGTATGTTGCTCTTGAACATGGCACTTGTCTGCATTCGTGTCAGGTTGGGGACATCTCATCTCGTTTTCCACTTGCCTCCATGGGTTTGGGTAATCCTTTTGACCTCTCATCTGCTCTTTGCCTCGTCGCCATGACCTTTGATCCGTTGATGTCAAATACTGCCAAACTCACTGTCGTGCCGCCATGTGGTCAAGAGAAGTTGACCTCTGCAAGTATCAACCTTCCTCTGATTCTCATCTGATCGTGATTCACAAAAACATTATGTTCCTCTGTCTCGTGTCGATGATGTGAGAAACACTATGGCCCACCTTCGATCAAGGTCACTTCTTGTCGACTTCAGCTCATTATCCAGGAAGATGATCTAGAGACTCCCTTCTGGTACCTTAGAGCCTGCATGCCTCAATGGCAGGTTCTTCGCATTCGACGTGAGGTTTTCATCATTGGCCTCCGATCGAGTGATTCTCCATGGGTGTTAGACATCACTCATTGTTCACATGTCATAGATTGTACCTATAATACCTTGAGGACCATTGGCATGAATGGTGGCAATTTCCTCGCCTTCCCATAGTAGCTTTCTCTATCATCGTCATAATCAAAGCGATGTTCGCATGTTCGACTTTATTTCACTTATTCGCATGCTTGAACTTGTACTTTGTTCGGGTTGAGATGGAGCGCAAGACCCTGGATTCTGCCTGTTATAATCCAGGCTGCGATTTTGTGGATTATTATGATTAGTTACATGACTCACTGATTGGATGGCTGCGACCATACCTGAGTCTATTTACCGATCCTCACTGGATGGCTGCGTCCATGCCTCGGATCTGGATTATTACATACTCTGTTATGGATGGCTGTGCCCATACCACGTATCTATCATGTATTTGAGATATCAGTTGTACTTCTCTACGCGGGTTTTCCGACGGTGGTGTTTTCGGTTGGACACGTTCTCGTAAAGCATTTCACCCCTCTCTCTCTCTCGGGCCTCATGCTTTAGGGTACCTGTTACAGCCAAAGAATTTCACCAACCCCTGCACCTCTATCGCACAATTGGAGGGCTCATTTCATGACCCAGACTGTTAGAAATAACTTGAAAACACTTTCATGGAATTCCTCCAAACATGTACTCCTTACCGTCTCCGAAGACACTCCTTGTGAAAAACTCTAAAACACTCCTTACCGTGACGGTAGCGCTCATTACCCGTGCCATGGAGAAATCCTCAAAGAGGGTGTGCCAACGTCTCTGTCTCAGAGTTGCACTCGTGCGAGCCATTTTAAGGAGTTTTTTTTTAAAATAAATGGTGGAAGTTTCGTCCTAACTAATCCATAAACTAGTATCTAATCTGGGTTGGGAGGTTTGGCTCCGGATCTCCATGTAGAGGAAGTGGTTTGCCACCTCTCATGGAAGCTTCCTTGAGGATAGGGCCAATCCCATGATTATAGGGATCCCAACTCCCCTTCTTCCATCTATAAAAGCTTGCTCATCTCCTTTGCAAGCTAGTCTCCAAGTTCCCAAGAGCCATCAGAGCCTTATGCTGCAAGAGCCTTGATTCATTCCCTTAAGGCCAAATCCAAGCAAGGAGATTATTGTCGAGACATCCGAAGAGAGAGGTTTTTCCCATCCCCGACAGGCTTTTTCGAGACGTGTTCCGCTGGCGACCCTCCGAAGGAGAATTCAGCGTCAGAGCTATGGTTGTATTCTTCTTTGATTGATTAATGATAAGTTGCCAGTTGGTTATGTGGTCCACTGCTCTTGATAATGACTGCGAGTTATGCCTATCAACATATAGTTGCATCTACTAGATTTTACACTTGCGTTTGTTTTGTTCTCGCGTGTGCAGGTGTCCTATCACGGAGATCATGGGTATCGTGATCTTCCAGAGCTAAGGAACGAGAGCGCTACTTTCTCTACGAGCGACAGCGTTGGATTCCAGGTAAGCCTTCATCGTTAGTTGGTTTATTTGCAATTAGGAACCTGCACTATAGCATTAATGATTGTTGCTAGACCCGGTCTGGGCTAGTATAGATCACCTCTATCCGCAGAGGGGATTTACCTCCACAACATGCATATCTCACTAGCTCATTTCTCAGTTAGAACTAGTTAAACTTATTTTAGCTCAAATGATTGAGTTAACTAATTACAACTCAAAATAAACAATTACTGGACCCGCTACAACTTAGAGTGAACTTTATATGTCTCCAATTTGACCACCAACTCGAATTGACTGAGCTAAGTAAGTCTTCTTGGCTCAGTTAACTCGAACAAGCTGTCATGTGATGTGGAATTACAATTTCCTTCTAATTTAATTAAGGGAAAATTAAATTAGAAGCCCTTCTTATTGCCAATTTCAAGAAAAAATTACAAGTGTCATTCTATTGATATACAAACAGGATATGTGAGACCATGTATAATCCTATAATCAAACCCTTTTAATCTTGAACCAATAGCATGAACCATTTATTACAAACCACACTCATTACACTCACACAATAACACACACACGTATTAAACATATCTTATTCAAACCAAACACGCATATGCACTAATTTTAATCAATCCTTTTAGTTATTTAATTCTAAAAAAAAGGCAAGGTGTAAAAATAAACATAAGTATACATGTAGTCAAAATATAGGATTTGGATAGAGTTAGGAGTGAATATGATAAGGTTTATATGAAAAAATGGATGTTTGAGGAACATAAATCTTGTCATATGAGGAACCCAACATCTCCCCCCAACCTGTTCAGTTGCATGTCCCCATGCAACCTCATTCTAATTCCAGAATAACAACATGGAGGTCACCCCAGTTGTAAGTTGGGTGACCAAATTCCCTGGTGTTGTAATACCCCAAGGCCTTGCCCATGGTCGTCATGTTTGATCACTCCTCTTCTTAAGGCCAGTGAGTGGGAGATATATAAAAAAAATTTGGGCACTAGTGTAGGGGAAGTGAAACAAAGTTCCACCCATCTACTCCCATGTTTGAGAACTAAATATGTATATAAGGAACCTAGGTTCAATGATAAACAAAAATAGGTGTAGCCCATGGTATGCTTATCTCGAAGAAATGCACGTAATCCTTCCCAAACATCTTGAGATATCATGAGTGCTTCCATTGAGTAAGTTATGGCAATTTCATGGTATTTAATGACCACATATCACTAATTGTTTATGATGGTAGCCGATTCTGCATTCTCCCTCAGTCTTATCAAATCATTTATCACCAACCCTACTAGGGGATATTCTTATCTCATCATTAGACAAGCCTATGTCTCTATTTTACCATAGAATTTTGAAAGCCTTTTCCATTCGATAAGGTTGGATATATAGGATATGAGCGTGTGAAGTGGAATGCCCCTAATGAAATGGTTAGGGTTACACCTAAAATTATCTGTTAGGATGAAGTTAAAAAAATAGAGCTCGCATAACAAATTTTGGTTTGAAGCTTTCGAATTGTGGTAGACCTATATAAAGATATCAATTTGAGTTATCTTTTAAGTTTGATCATTAGATATCTTCCTCAACTGAAAAGAGGCCCAAATATTGGGTAAGAAAATGGGGTAGACCCTAGAGGAGACAAGACAGGAAAAAGTATATGCCCCGATCTCACATGTCACCTCCTTCAATTTTTGCTCTCTATGATAAAGATCCTTCCACTTATTTGACTTTTCCACTTCTCCTCCTGGTTAAGATAAAATTAAAACCAACACTGCTTCATTTTTTTAATTACTTTGCAATGAATCTCCTTATTAATGATCCCTAATTCAAGCGAGTCATCCTTGGTTCACCATTGTGGTATGTCTACTTTCAATTGGATAAATGCATAAGTATTTGTTAATATATCATCTAGAATGATATTTATAGTTTGTTGCGCTTATTTGGTATAACCTTGTACTGGGGTTTTAACTTTATTTTCAAACTTTTCTTATTTTTCTATGGCCTATAACAAGGCCCATGTATTACTTACTTTAGTTCCTCATTTCTTCATTTTATCCTTCATTTTTTCATTTTCTACAATTAATTTCCTATTTTGTCTAAGAAACACTTGATACATGGGGCTAAAAAACCAGAAAGGTTTAGGATTAACGACCTTAGCTTTCTTTGGTTTGTGTTTCTTGGAATTTTTGCTGCTTTCTCCAACTTTGAATACTGGCAATGCCTCCTCCATGATATTTTCCTCCATAACATTTTCTTCCATAATATTTTCTTCTATGATGTTTTCTTCCATAATGTTTTCTTCCAAGTCTATTTTTTCAATATTCTCACCGATATTACCTTTGGGTTATTTAACAATTTCCTTAGAGTTTTCCTTCATGTACGCTAGGGTATCATCATCCAACTCACAGACTTCAGACCCAGATATCAGTCCTTTCCTTTTTTGAGTTTGCATGGAAATCCAAGTGGGATACTGTTGTTCTGTAGCTAATGAGATTGTTGAATTGGATGATCCTTTATTAACAAAGACCCTGGCTTGGGTTTCCTTTTAAGACCTTGAATGAAAATCTCTCATGGGATATCTAACCAATGGATTTAATCAACTATTAGCATTTTAATTAAACCCTGGTGATGCAATATCCGTTTAGGATCCTTTTTATTTTGAACCAAGGTGGTCATATTTCTTAAACTTTTGAGTAATAAGTGAGGCATATTAAGCAGATTTTTCCCAGCAAGATCCATGAGGATTCGGATATGATAGTTGTCTACCAGGCTAAATCTCCCTTCGCAGGTAACAAATTTCATAACTAGCTATGCCACATCCTTCTAGAGTGGGAGCAAAGCCTCCCGATTTATCCCTTTCCTCAAATATGGGAGTGGAGATGGTTCTAATAAGAACAATACCCAACATACTCCATCAATTTATTTTATTTTTACCAAGATTCTCCATCCTAGGAGAGTTGGGTAACTTCAAAAATAATTTTCTTGCTGACTTTGATGGTAAGTTGCTTCACCATGGCTTTCATCCAATTGAAATTCTGCGCAAACTAAAGTGCCATGACCTTATCATGGCCCTAAAAGTGACCGAGGAATTCATTCCAACTTGATTTTTCAAAAACATTCGATACCTCAGGCTTGATCTCAATATCATGGACGCTATCGAGTTTTACCCTATTCAAAAAGCCTCCCATGCTTTCTTCCTTATTCAAAAATCCTACGGATACCTTAATTTTCCTCCCTTGTAACTGTAATTCTGCTGCTAAATTGTGCAGTAAACTGAATCCCTGCAAATATCTTGAGCTATGGAACCACATATTCGCATGCTACAAAATTATATGAAATTAATTGGCTCATTGTTTCATATGATGTAGGCCACCACCTTGACTACTAATAAGTGACATCGGTTGAGTGGGAAAATGATGGGCCACTCTGATAGCTGGACCAACTCAAATCATCAAGCGTAATTTAAATTTTATGACTTTGGGATAGTTAATATATATATTTTTATATATGTATGTATAGTGAGATATGGGTATAGGCAAGAGTCGAGTTTTAGATGTATAGGGTAGTAGAGAGGGATTTTTAGTTTAAGTTTGTTTTTCAAAGTATATTCAATGTGAGAGAGGATCAAAGATGATTTTAAAGTAAAAATGGGTTGGACATGGGGGTATGAAGCCCTTAGATTTTGAAAATATTTTTGCAATAAGGGAATAGTGGTAGAATAGAAATGGTTTCAAATCTTAAATCAATATGGGAAATAGTTTAGGTATTTCAGGTATACATTCCATCTTTACAATTAAACTTAGAATCTTTTCTTTAAAATAAGAACTAAAATATTGAGAAAGAGAACACCTGGTGGTCAACGAAATCACAATAATATTGTGTTGTGCAAAATTATTATGCCCGTGCTATTGAACGTAATCCCGCAATTCACCCTGAAAAGAAATTTAACCTTCATATTGTCAGGTGTCTTTTACAAAAATAGGCATGAATATCCAAATAAGATTTTTATTTATTTATTATATTATGATTATGATCATTATTATTTATTATTCATACTTTTCCGACCAATTTCCAGTGAGATATTCTCTTATTGTGCCTCCAAGGAGGTTTTGAAAATAAGAAGGATCTCTTTTCCTAGTGGCTCAACCAAAACTAGTTTTCCAATGCAATTAGGTGTTGGAGGTGCTCGAGACCAGGTTTTCACCACCATATATTTTTCACTATTTTTTCATGCTAGGACCAAAATTTACAAAGCCATAGAATAGGGTGGAATAACTGACCTTTCTACTACTTATAAATCATGTTTCTTCTTCAATTCTTTAACAAATGCTTCCTTATACTTAGCTTTCGATACATTCTCAATCGATGTTCATCGGCTATTAATGGAATTCGTGCATTGTTGATTGTATGAAGTCTCACTAACCCATTATCAAACACAATATCAATCTCATAAGGTCCTAACAACCATGTATGAAACTTTTCTTTAAAATTATTATGCCTTGAATCAAATAAAATATCCCAAACACTTTATTTAAACTGTTTGTTTTTTATAAACTTGTCATGCCACTTTTCTCGTTGTTGTTGGATGATAGTAATTTTCTAGATAGATTCCTGGTGTATTTCATAGAGCTCATTCAATTGGTCCAATCAATACTTTTGAGCTTCAAAGAGGTCCATCCTAGCTTATGAGGCAATCCCTAATGTTTTCACTTCAAATTCAATAGGAAGGATATCGTACTTACCATATACTAGCTCATACGGTGTGAAACAGGTGGAATTTTTTCAAGTAACTGTTACACAGTAATTTTTCACCATGCTCATTTCCTATCCCTGATCCTGAAATGCCCCATGATAGACCCTGTGCTATGTTTCCACCATGAAGAAATATGTTAAAACATCCCCTGAAGACTCAAAGAAAACTTCCTTGGAAGATTACTGAAGAAACTTGGTCGAAATCCTAGTTTCCAGGGTTAGTGCTTTTCTTGGTTTCATGCTCAAACTGATGTTAGATTGACAGTTATATCTTAGCACTACCAACGCATTTATTTCTTGGACAACAACATTGATCCTTTTCTGGAAGTGTTTCCTCAAATGGAGGAGAAGCTTCGACCTCTGCAAGTTCCAGGGTAGCGAGTTGGTTGTTAAACGATGGTGATAGAGTCGACCTCTCTGATTTTAGAGATTTGATCTCATCCATGGGGGTTTATCCCTTATAAATTGGACCTTCCTACTCCTTTCATGGGCTCCAAACCTCTTCTCTCTTCTTATAAATTGGTCCTCATCCTTCCACTACTGGTTGGTCATTGTTGGGCTAGTCTAAACTCTTGTTCTCTTTTCATTCTTGCACTGTGATAATGCCTAAGTTCTTCGGAAGAAGGAATGATTTAGAGATTCGGTGAAGGACTCATATTTTAACCAAAGGGAGGCCTCCAACATCAAGGCCTAGGTTGTAAGCTCTTCCCTTAATATTTAGCAATAAAACATTTGATGTTTGCTTTATATATTTTTCTAATATTTTATGCAAATATTCTGGTACTCCTTGATCTGCTAGATAGCTAATGTTTATGATTATTTTGTATTGGATTACATTTTTTATTTCCTATTGATCAATCCGCAGGTATTCGTGTTCCATCAGTAGCAAGGAGAGATCCTAAAAGGATCGTGGATCAAGGTCATCATCAATGGGTTCAAACATAGCATTGGGAAATGTACCTCTATTTATTTTCTTATCGCATTATGAATATTAGTTAAGAAAGCTTTGCATTAGAAATTATCTCAAGTAGCTAGACCCACTCTAGGGCTAGAGAGATCGCCTCTATCCACAAAGCGGATTTATCTTGACAAAATAATTGGCGACTCTGTTGGGGAGCTTAGCCTCTTAGCCTTTCTTTCTCGGACTGATATTGGATTAGTTTGATCGATCAATGAAATATGAGCTTTCTTAGGTCTATGTTAGTTTGAAAAACGTTTTATAGTCATTTCACGGTGTCAGGACTGGTTTTTGTGTGAAGCTCCTTTTTATTTTTTGTTGTTTTTAGCTACCAACGTGTTTTTTGTTTGCACATTAGCGTTGCCATCGATGTTCTATATAGCACAACTGCGTTGATTTGTCTTTCAACACCCTTCTGCTTATCACAGAAGCGTGGATCTCATACCTAGGAAAATTTAGGGTTTCCCCTTGATTTTCCAATCTGTTCTGGCCCCTGAAGAATGTCCATAGAGTCTCAGTGACCTTACCTGTGTGTTTGACTTTGTTGTATTCTTTGAGCAAGTGTTTTAATCTCTTTAACTTGTTTGTGAGTTGGGAGATTTCAAACACCTTTTTTCGCATTGCTGCTGACTTGGTTTGAAGTATTTTTTTCATATGCACTGGACATCATAGCATTTATGATCTTACCTTCAACTTAGTGTCAAACATACAATCACAAATTATTTGATTGGCAAGTCTATAAGAGTGTGTCCTTTTTCCAAATTCAAAAGAAATTGAAATTTATTTTCATTTTAGTTTGATTTGGTTTATCTTTATCATTTTGAAAAAGGGAGTGAAAAACAATTCATTCCTATATTTTTAAAGTGATTTTGATTTCCGTTCAATTGAAAGGAAAGTGAAAAGGATTTTTTTTGCATTTCTTTATTCATTTCGTTAATTTTACCTTTGATTGCATTTAAAAGAAAAAAGTAAAAAATATATATCATTTTATACATATTAGTGGAAAAGAGAAATGTTTTCATTTTTTCAATAAGTTGCATTTTTGGGAAAAGTGAATTCGATTGGAAAGAATTGCATTTCATAGTTTTGAACTAGTTTGGGGGGCATCATTGTTTGTTGCATTGATTTCACTTTTGCTTGCATCTCTTCCCTAAATATTTTAGACTTCATCGAAATGGAAGGATTTTATTTTTTCATTTAGCCTGCATCATAGGATTCAAGTGACATTGATTTTAAGCCAAAAACTTAAACTTAACTCGAGATCAACATTAAAATTTACCCGATTTACCTTAAGGAGAATTTGGAACTAACAAGAAAATTTAGTGTTCTAGGCTAGAGAAGTGTTCCAGCGTCGTAAAATGTAGGAGCTGTCGCTAATGGCCTGCGTTACAACCCGAAGGTGATATCCCATCTCATGTATGGAAGTATATTGATGTATGATAAGTATATTTGGGGCGCTCTCATCGAACGGCTACGCATTAGAAAACACTACTACGGACTGGACTCCCATGTACCGTCACGTATATTTGGGGAGACACCATTAGGTTGTAAACCTACCATAGGTAACCAAGTTGACCACCTTATAAACATGATACACCGAACACAACATTCGAGGAGATCGGCTGTAGTACGTTAAGTCCATGGTAATTTTTTCTATCATTTATCACCAAGGTGTATATTACAATTGATGAATACTTGGTAAAACTTTATGCCTAGTACACCCTTTTAATATTTATTTATTTTTAATTATAAAATTAGCTGCCCACGAAAACATCTTACCCATGCATTTCTCCAACCTCATTTTTTCTTGGTAAATTGTGAATTTTTTCACATCTTCCTTATTTGATCTTGTTTTGAAAGGTCATCGTGATTGAATCGTCGAATCAACCTCGTCCATTCTTTGAAGGATCTCAAGAACATCCTCCTAAGGTGCCCCAGTTTCTAGGTTGACCCCTTGAAACTCAAGGTGCTGAAATCGGGATTGTCATCAATGTACAACCCATCTCATCTCAACCATCACCTGACAATTCTCCTTGGACAACATCAGAAGAATCTCATCTAGAAAGCCTTGAAACGTCTGTACATTTTATGGTCTTTCCTGAAAATATGCTCTTAGATCTAATTGTGGTCTCGCCTCAACAGGCTTATAGTCATTTTGATTAACCCGAAGTTCCCCTTCCTACTTCTTCAGTAACATCTCGCTCCATTTTCCATCAGTTATTTCTTGAAGAAATGGCATCCAATGCTGATGATGTTCCATTCGTGAGTGCTCTTGGGAGTACTCTATAGAAAACCACTGGCACCTATATCCAAAAAGCTTCCTCATCAATATTTCCCTTTGAAGGTGAGTTTTTCAACTCCACACCTCATGATTCAGGTAGTGGGATGAAAATATCCTTTAATCAAGTTTCATCTCCACTTCCACAAGGTATACCTCTTTGGGAAATCTTATGTTAGGAGCTTCTAATGCCACATCTTTATTTTTAGATCCTGTTTGGTCCACGGGTATTCCCCCATATTTTGGCTCATTCATTTCAAATGCGGTTGCCACATGTCAACCTGCCGTTCGACCTACAATCACTATTGGTCAGATGACTATTTCGATAGGATCCTCTACCCCCTTTTCTCCATCTACGATTACTGCGGTTCCACCATTGAGTGGAAAATCTACAGTTTCATCTACTCCTGTGGGGCAGTCCAATCCTCTTTATGTATCTCCCCTCTCGGGTGGGGGGCCACTGAAATTTGGACCCATTCCTGGGCGGGACAACCTAATACTAGTTTAAGTGGGGCATGGTCTTCACAACCGACGAACACTGTCATAGGCGACATTCCTTCGAGTGGTAAAACTACTTCAGCCACATTAGTATTTCACCAACCCCACACTCAGTATTCTTAGGCTCAACAGCCCCTTCAACAAACGAACCTACCATATTTGTATGTTCAACAACCTAACATCCCTCATCAGTATGTTCAACAGCCGAACGTACAATATCTGTATGTTCCTCGACTAAGCGCCTCTCAGCAGTATGTCCAACAGCCCCAACTTCCCACAGGTGCTATTGCGACTAACCCTCAGTTTTTTCCTTACACACAAACTATTCTGAATCTCCCTCTAGGTCAACTTGATGCTAAGTACCAACCACTTCCTCATGGTTAGTGCCAGCAACCCTAGCCTGGGCCTCAGTCTGGTGCTCAATATCAACATATTATTCATTACCAATAGGCCGAATTGGGACCTCCGGCTAGACCCTACATTCATAAGAACCACATGCTGGACTCCATGTTCAGTAAGGACCACAGACTGGACCTCATGTTCAGCAAGGACCTCACCCTGGAACCTATATTCAGCAAGGTCTGCAACCTCAAATCCAACAGGGCTAGGTCCTTATGTTTAGCATCAACTGCAGTAAGGTCCTTACTAGTAATGGGGGAAATATGCATATTTAGGAAAAAATATTCCCTATTTGGAGCAGAATCCATATCAACTAGGTTGGAACCCCCGACCTTTTTCTCCTCATCATTGTCCCTTGCAATTTTTGGCTACGTTGGAACTACCGAATGTGTCAAAGCTTACAAATGACCCCATCCAACATTAGTTGCATTGGCTGCCAGTTCTAACCAAAATCCTGAGAGATTGTCCTAAATTTGAAGGCAAGTTTAAGGAAGACCCCCAAACCCATGTCACAAATTACCACTTATGGTGATCTTCTAATTCTTGGGTCAATGAATATATTCATCTTCGTCTTTTCCAACGTACCTTGACCAGTACTACAACCAAGTGGTATATTGAGCTCCCTCGAGGAATTTTCTTTGATTTCAACTATTTGGATATGGATTTTCTCACTCACTTATAGGTACCTGTGCGGTATGAAACCGACACCCACCTCCTCACCTCGTTGAAGCAATCAACCGCTACTCACATTTTGGATCACATTCACAAATGGCAACGTCGTCTTCACCTCATAAAATTCGCAATCCCTGATCAGTTGTTGACTAAATGGTTTATGAAATCATTAGTTCCCAGGATTGCTAAATATCTTGCAATGGGTGGATGTATCACGGAAGAGGAAGTCATTTCCAAAGCCCAATACCTAGATTTGGTTTATTCCCAATCTGGGACTCTATACAAGCTCTTTCCTGAGGCGCCACAACATTCAATTGACCCGACATCATCTCAGTGTCATGCTACAACTCCAGTTGATGGCTTTATCAGGAAAATGGCTCATAATGATAGTAATGCACCCAAAACTTCTTCGAAGTCTAAGTCCACTATTGTTGTTGCACCCTCCACTCCTTCCAGTAACCAGAAAAATCCTGGTAAAACCTCCGAGGTAAATGTTTTCCATTCTACCGCATTAGAAAAATCATCGAAAGGTAAGAAAAAGGGTAAAGTCAAATCCAAATCCGAAAACCCTAATCAGGATTCGAAAAAGTCATATGCTGATGATTCTTCTACGCGAAAGCCTAAATATCCTTGTCTAATATGTGATGATGATCATTACACAAAGGATTTTCCTCGACGTGCTGAAGTTTCCCGTCTTCTGAAAGGTTCCCTCAAGACTCTGGTTGTCTTGAAAGAACCTTTCCCTTCTTAGAAAACACAAGTGGTAGTTCAACCCCAATCGTCTAGAAACTCTCAGGTTTTCATGGCTGGCACAAAACTATTCTTTATTAACATGAGGTCGAAAGACCACCCAATCCATCCAAGGCTCCCATGAAACCAAAAATTACAGACCACCCTCCCTCTTCCATATCTCCTACTTCTGGTCATCTCCAGATTGAGAGATATAGTAGTGAATCCATCATCTAGCCACCCCAAAAATGTGTTCTTCGGAAATCATCCTATAATAAGAATGCGAGAGTTGCGCAACACTACAATATTGTAGAGGATCTAGCTCAAGCACCTTCAACAATTTCAGATTTGGAGGTCCTTTAGTCGTGTCCATCACAATGGAAGGCACTACTTTCCACTATTGGAGGGATTGATCCCGTAGATTTTAATATTATTACTTTCAATCTTGAGAACTTCGTTCCTCGCCTCCCATCGCAGGTGGATTTTCTGATTCAAGTTACTGTAATGGGAAAAAAATTCATAGGACTATTGTTGATGAAGGCGCTTTGAATTTCATCATGTCTATTACATGTTGGAAAGCCATCGACTCTCCTCCATTGAGTCAGTCCCCGAATACCTTGTAAGCTTTCGGCGGTAGAGTTTCTTGGCCATATGGTATTCTCAAATCATTTCCCATCCCGTTGTAGGGAAAAACACTAACATTAGAAGTATAGGTGTTAAAAACCAACTTGAACTATAATCTCATTTTTGGATGCAGTTGGACTCATGTCATGGTTTGCGTATTCTCCACCCTTTTTCGTATGCTCCGTTTTCATCATCACGAAAAAATCATGATTGTCGATCAGTTAGCTTTCTTTTCCTCTGATTCTCCAACATGCAACATTCCATATGTTGGGAATACCACTACCCCCTATGAGAAAATCAGGTCGGGTCTATTCAAAGACTCATCCCAAATGGGAAATTTTCCACTCTCGCCTCTGAATGTCGCCAATGTAAATATGATATTGTCTGGTCATGATCCATGGATTTTTCCCAATCTCAACCAGCTCAAAATTTTTGGTGATGTTATGCCTTTGAGCCCTGCTGAACAAATGCATCAGAGTATTCTCATGGATTCTAAGGCTACATCCGGAACCAATGACCATTTGGTTTCCTCTCTGGACACCTATGCGCATTCTCACTAGTTTGGTTCATGGGAATATGATGATACCTTGAATGAGACTCTCCTCATCAACAAAAGTATCGTGGAGGTAATGTCTCTTGAAGAAAACCCATGGGATGATGGACATCATCGTTCCTCATTTCTCCCAACCCTAGGTGACATCTATGCATGTCTAGAATCCCATGCTTCGTTTGTACCGATTGACCCATTTCAAAATCCAATATTGATTCATGAAGTGTTGTTTGAAGTGAACATGAGAAATATTACTCCAACTGTTCCGATCAACATCTTTGTCAAACTAGGGATTGTCGAGAATGTTCACATTGGTGCATCTTTTTTTTGCTGATGAGATGAATATCTACACTGATGTTTTTCAGGAATTCTGCGATGTCTTCGCGTGATCACACGAAGATATGCATGGCATTGATTATATTATTGTCATGCATGAAATTCCTATCTATTCATATTTGAATCTCGTTCATCAATGGCTTCGTCCTGTGCACTCAAGAAAGGCTGCTACCATAAAGGGTTAAGTTGAAAAAATCCTCAAAGTTGGTTTTATTTATCCTATACCATTGATAGAATGGGTCTCAAATATTGTTCCCATTACTAAGAAACAAGGGACCATCCAGGTTTGCATTGATTATCGTGATATCAATCGAGCGTGTCCTAAGGAAAATTACCCACTCCTTTTATCGACCAGATCATTGATGAATGTGCCGAGAGTGAGATTTTTTTCTTTATGGACGGTTTTTATGGTTATAAATAGATTAACATTTCTCCAATTGATCATCACAATACCACATTTATCTGTCCATGGGAGAAATTTGCCTATAAAAAGCTCCCTTTTTTCTTAAAGAATGTCGGGCCACCTTTTAGCGAGTTATGTTGTATGCTTTTCATGACATCAAGAACATAGTTCAGCCATATCTCAATGACCTTCCTGCTCATTCCGAAAAATGTCGAGATCACCCATAACACCTCAAAGGCATATTTATTCACTCTCGACACTATATATTAGGTTGAACCCTCATAAGTTTTTCTTCTGCGTCGAATCTTGTCAACTCTTGTGTTCTGTGGTGTCCAAACAAGGCATTTGCATCCATCCTATTAAAGTCGAGGTAATCATCAATTTGCCTCCTCCCTCTTTTGTTCGTCAACTGTAAAGTTTACAGGGGAAAGCTAATTTCCTCTTTTTCTTCGTATTGAATTACGTTGAGTTTTCCAAAGGATTTACTCGCTTATTGAAAAAGGGAATCTCGTTCATATGGGATGAAATTTCTCAAAGCTCTTTCGAAGTGTTGAAACGAGCCCTCATCAGTGATTCTCTACTGCATCCTCCCAATTATCACCACGATTATTGCCTATATTTGGCTGGCACTGACAGCGCGATGGTAAATGTCATGTCGTTTAATACTTGAGCCACAATCTCTTTGATACTGAGACCTGTTATGCTCATGTAGAGAAACCTGCGCTGGCTGCTGTCCATGTTGTTTAGCATTTTCATCACTACATTGTCCTGCGGAAAAATTTGGAGGTTTATGATTAAAACCCCATTAATTACATTCTCACACGTCAATTTCTTGGGGCAAGTACTCGAAATGGATTTTCATCCTTCAAGAGTTCGACTTAGAATTCACTGCTACTAAGTCTAAGAAATCCTTGGTCTTTGCAAAGTTGATTTGTGATCTTCTTACCGCAGTTGATCCCACTCCTCTTGATGAGACGATTCCAGATGAATCTCTCTTTCTCATCAGTACTCTTGATCCATGGTATAGAGACATCATTATTTATCTCGAGAACCAAACTTTTCAACCAGAGCTATCTGTTATGAAACTAGCTCCCAAAATAGAAGAAAAGAGAGATCAACGCCTTAGAAATCAACCACTTTGAGGGGGAAACCTCCTTTACATTACATAAATGAATATTTCTTGGATGATACAAATTAAAAAACCTCCTTTATATATATAGGAGTCCATGAGGTCACAATATAATCCTAGCCGGCCTAATAATAATAATGTAAGGGCACAACAATAACAATAGTGGGGTTTTACGGGGCCAATAATAACAATATGGGGACTATAGGGGTACAAAAATAAAAATAAGGGGGCTACACTAACAACAATAAGGGACTACACTATTAATATAGGGACCTAACATGCCCCTCTCCTTCAAACAAGTGTTTTCCTCAACGCTTGATTATTTCTTGATGCTTCTGTATAAAATTCTCATCCTCCAATGTGGAATCTTCAACAATTGCCTATATAGGGACCTAACATGCCCCTCTCCTTCAAACAAGTGTTGTCCTCAACGCTTGATTATTTCTTAATACTATGAAATTGATCTATTTCATAGCTGTCAATTTCTTATCTCTGTGACTATTTCAGGACTTCTTTTGTTGTGATGTTGATCTTCCTATTGTTTTATTTGATTCTGCACCAAATTTAGGTTATCCTTTGAGAGTTGGAGAGATTGTTTTTTATGCTCGATGTGATATCCCACTAATTTATCATCCTTATTAGCTTTCATTTTATCCTTAAACCATCCATATTAGCCTTTAATTATGCTTTTTAACCATCTATGTCATCTTTTATTTCTCTTTGTAAGATCGAAATTTGTTTCACTTGGTACTGTAATTTTTATATATCATACTCCAATTCTTCCTCTTCATGCGTCATAGTATAGCTTTATGAGGGATTAATGGGTGTGGAATTATTTTTTGGAGGCATTATATAACTCAATACTAATATCTATGCTTCAATATGCCCTTAGAATTACTTCAAATTGTTTTTTCAAACAAATGTTATGAAAAATTATTTAAAAAATACACACCTTTTTCTTTCTTTTTAGGAGGTCTATATTGAACCTAATTTATTTTTGTTATTTCGGATCTTCAAGATTTGAATTTATATCCTCTAATAGCCCTCTGAGTCCTCTTTCCAATGCCACATGTCAAACCTAATTTTGATTCTTCAAGCCAAAGTTATGCCCAATCTCCTGCAATGACCTAATTATGGATTGGTTCAGTAGAGAGAACTTGTATGGTGTGCCATGTGTCACTATTTCCTCCTTCGGATATGAAATTGATACACCGAAAATGACTCTCTATCTACTTTTGACCACTTTTTACATAATTCCAATCTTATGCTCAGAGCCAGAGTTATGGCGATTTTCCCATGGTCACCTCTTTGAGATAAAATTCGAGAGCCTGCAAAAACCCTAACTTCCACAGATGATATCTGCAAAAATTTTGCAAACCAAGATCTAAAATTTTCACACAAATTTCCTCAGGATTTCTTTTCAAATGATTTTTTTTCATCTTCTAAAACTTCGTAGAAACAAAGCTATAGCGAAAATGCCATGATGACCTGTTTGAATCAACAAAACCCTAGAATCCAAAGCTCCGATACCAAATGTTATCAAACCAACTCCAAAAATAGAAGAAAAGATAGATCAACGCCTTATAAATCAACCACTTCAAAGGGGAAACTTCCTTTACATTACATAAATGAATAATTCCTTGATGATACAAATTACAAAACCTCCTTTCTATATATAAGAGTCCATGGGGTCACAATATAATCCTAACCGACCTAACAATAAAAATGCAAGGGCACAACAATAAAAATAGTGGGGTTTTATGGGGCCAATATTAGCAATATGGGGACTACAGGGGTACAAAAATAACAATAAGGGGGATACACTAACAACAATCAGGGACTACACTAGTAATATAGGGACCTAACACTATCTCACCTTGAGCAATGATGGATTCGTTACCAGTCCCAACCTACTAGTATCGTTGGAGACACTCTATATCACACTGGTATTGACTCCATCCTCCATCGATGTTTAACTCTCGATGAAGCTGAGAAAGTTCTCAATGACTGCCACTCTGGGGCCTATGGTGGTCACATGTCCGGTTATGCTACCACCCAAAAGATCCTTCGTGCAGGGTATTTTTGGTCCTCTATATTTAAAAACTGTTTCATTGCGGTATGAAAATTCCATGAATGCCAAATCTACTCTTGGAAAGAGTGCACCCTACCCTCACCCTTGAACCTAGTTGTGACCATCAGACCCTTTGCGAAATGGGGCATAGATTTCATGACCTGTAACCCTCGCTCGTCCGGGGGCATGGTTATATTATTTTTGTCGTCCATTATTTCACTAAATGGGCCAAATTGAAGCCTACATATAACAATTAAGGTATAAATACGACACAATTCTTGTTCAATCATGTCATAGCTCGATTTGGTGTCTCGAAATCACTGATCATGGATCTGACTTTTGAAATCATATGATGACAAAGATCACTAATCAGTTGGGGTTACATCATGATAGTTCCACCCCTTATTATCCACATGCCAATGGCTAGGTTAAGGCTTTCAACAAAGTTTTGGTGACCATGCTTCAACGCACCATTGGGAAGCACAAATGAGATTGGAATCTCATGATATTCTCAGCTCTATGGGCTTACAAAAATTCTACTAAGACTACCACTCGATTCACACCATTCCAATTGGTGTATGGTCTAGAGGCTACACTCCCAATCGAGTGTGAAATTCCTTCTCTGAAGCTAGTTGTCGAACTACTTCTTGGTACTTCACCAGAAGAGGAATGTTTGCTTTACCTCGAGCATCTCGAAGAGACCTAGAGACTTGTTGCTTTAGTTATTGAAGAAAAAAAAAGACGAGTTAAAGCTCAATATGAAAAATCTGTCAACCCTCACATTTTATATGAAAGTGACTTGGTCCTACTTTACGATCAAGCCCACGAAAAATTGGGAGTCCAAAAACTCAAGTCAATGTGGCATGGGCCCTATATCATTCAACAAGTATTGGAAAGAGGAGCCTATGAGCTAGCAAATTGCGAAGGTAATCAATTGTTTGAGCCTCAAAATGGTATCTATCTGAAAAATATTACGCTTAATCATGAGTGTGATACTTTTTACTTTAGTGTTTTTTCATTAGTGTGCTTTGATTTGATTTTTGGTGTCATTGTTTTCTTTGCAAACATGTTTCCTCTTCTCACCTTGTGTTCCACTTGGTTTGCAGATGTTGTCGAATCATTACGTCGGTTTTTCTTATCGTGCTTTCTGTAGCGCACGGTTTCTATCTTCTGTAGCATGGGCACTCTTTTCCCTTGATGGAAAGTTGATTAATTTGAAAGGTATTTGTTTGGGTCGAAAATTTAACAATATTTATGAATATAGTGTCTTTATCGAGTATTATCAGATGTTATTGATCTCGG